>APFE031569985.1:0-116435 GCA_000404065.3 Pinus taeda
TTGAGGCTGCCCGATTTCAGCAAACCTTTTTAGGTTCGATGTGATGCAAGCAGGACAGCTATCGGTGTTGTACTCAGTCAAGAGGACAGACCTGTGGCATTCTTTAGTGAGAAACTAAACGAAAGCCGGCAGAAGTATTCGTCATACGATAAAGAATTCTATGCAGTAGTTCAAGCCTTGAAGCATTGGAGGCACTACTTACTCGGTAATGAGTTTTTTTTGTTCTCTGACAATTCTGCGTTACAGTACATAACACAGCAACACAAATTGAACCACAAGCACGCCAAGTGGGTGGAGTACCTACAAAGTTTTACTTTCGTGCTGAAGCATATAAGTGGAACAACCAACAAAGTGGCGGATGCTTTAAGCAGAAGAGCTTTGCTCTTACAGGAAAGTGGCATACAGGTAATGGGGTTTGAGTATTTGAAGGATTTGTACCAGATGGACGCGGATTTCAAGGAAGCCTTTAAGGCATGCCAGAATCCTGTCTTACGAAATACAAGCCCATGGCTGGATTTTAATTTGCAGGACGGATTGTTATTTCGTGGAGGACAGCTATGTATTCCAAATTTTTCGATGAGGGAAAATTTAGTGAAAGAGAAGCATAGCGGAGGTTTGGCAGGACATTTTGGCGTTGATAAAACATTGGAACAGCTAGGACACTTTTACTACTCGCCGAAAATGAGTCGAGACGTACAGAGGTATGTAACCAGATGTAAAATCTGCCAACTGGCGAAAGGGCACAGCCAAAATGCTGGGTTATATACGCCTCTACCAGTTCCAAGCAGACCTTGGGATTCAGTCAGTATTGAATTTGTCCTGGGATTGCCCAGAACACAGCGGGGTTATGATTCAGTGATGGTGGTGGTGGATAGATTTTCCAAAATGGCTCATTTCATTCCGTGTCGGAAGACTAGCGACGCCACCTATGTGGCACACCTCTTCTTCACAGAAGTAGTTCGATTACATGGCTTACCGAGGACTATAGTTTCAGACAGGGATGTGAAATTTACAGGGCATTTCTGGCGCACCCTGTGGAAAAAGCTGGGCACACAGTTAAATTTCAGCTCCGCGTATCACCCGCAGACTGATGGACAGACGGAGGTAGTTAATAGAAGTTTGGGCAATTTATTGCGAAGTTTGACAGGAGAAAACTCGCGATTGTGGGATCGAGCTCTGGCCCAAGCCGATTTCGCTTACAACGATTCGCCTAATCGGAGCACTGGTCTAAGCCCATTCCAGATCTTATATGGTAGGCATCCGCGGGGAGTACATGAATTGCGGGACTTAGGACAGCTGGAAAGGAGGAGTGCAGACGGGGAAGATTTTGCCGAGGCAATGAGTGAACTGCACGAGAAAGTTAAGATGAAATTGCAGGACAGCACGCAGAAATATAAACAGCATGCAGATATCAAACGGCGTGAGGTACATTTTGAGGTCGGAGACGAAGTACTTGCGCATTTGCGTCGGGAAAGGCTTCCTAAGGGAACGTACAACAAACTAAAGTTCAAAAAAATCGGCCCATGCAAAATCCTTCGCAAATTTTCAGCGAATGCATACGAAATTCAGCTGCCACCTGATATAGGCATATCGCCCATATTCAACGTAGTAGATCTGTTTTCGTATCATGCCCAGACAGCAGACGAAAACACGGTACAGCCACAACGGGACACCCAGTTCGAGAGCAGTCTTTGGAAGAAACAGTTACCGTCGGTTAAGACTCATGAAATTGAAGGGATTATCAGCACACAGGTAGCTAAACGGACGCGTAGAAAGGAGTATCTGCGCTATCTTGTCAAGTGGAAGGACCGTCCCCTAGAGGACAGTTCCTGGCTCGACGAAGCACAGATTTGAAGGGCAAGTTATTCGGTGGAGGAGCTCATGGAACGGAGCCATGAGAACTCTCTTTTACCCCGGCAGCCTGATGCAGGAGCATCTGGTCGACAGGGTGAAGACCGAGACGGGACACACAGAGTTTCAGAAAAAGACTGGGAAGGTTAAACAAATTGACAAGGGACAGCAAGACTGTCAGTTTCTTTTAAATTTCATTTTATTTCCTCTATCAGAGTCAACTACAGTTTATTTAAAATTTCTGTTAGGTAATTTTAATTAGTTTACTTTATTGTAGCTGTCAGTGTAAACTGTAATAAATAGATTAGTTTATTTCAAATAATGTACACAATCACCTTTGTGGGGCCAGTGACAAAGTAGTTAGAAGTCAGGTTCATAACTGTCAAACAGGAAACTGAAAGAGCTTTATTATCTAACTGTTTGTAAACGGGTAACTATATACAGTTATCAACCGAAACACCTCTAGGGTATAAAGGACAGAACCAAAGACAAAGAGGGGGTTCAGCAGCTAAGCAAAAGAGAGAAATATTATTACAATAAAAAAGACAGAAATTCATTCTTCTTATTCCTTCATTTAGAAATTCCTGTGCACAAAAGAATGTACCTACGTTCTGAATAATTCATATTTCTGAGAAATCGAAATTCTATGTAAACTACTGTAATAAACAATAGCGTTGCCGAGTGACATTAATATAGAACCAAATACATGTAAATCATTGCACAAGTAAGTGACCGTGCAGGTGGAATAACTACAGAGAGTATTCCAAGTTACTGAGTGTAGAGTAACGCCAGACAAAACAACCGTCAAGCTAACCGAAGATGAAGTGAAGAGCATGCAATACGACAGCAAGTAAACAAAGAGAGAAGCGAAGAGTGTGAGGTTCCCAGATCGAATCCGGGTAAGAAACCAAACCCACAAGCATTAAATACGAAGTTGAGATTTCCAAATATATATATATATTACAATTGCAGGTCTGTACCGAATCAATAGTTTACAGTCGAATTCATTACGAGGGTCGAACCCTTTCCGCCATTAAACAGGCGTGACCAAAAAATAACCGAGACCCATATATTACATCGATGAGAAACAGAACATATAAAGCCGTATCCTACGGTGAATAAATACAGACGCACAGTACCATACAAGGCCGAAGACGATAGGGTTTCTAGGGTCTGAGAGCACACGAAGTTACAGGCGGACCAAATTCAAAAACAAATAACAAACAGAAGAAATAGAGCTACCCGGGAGTGTGAAGCCGTAGCCTGTTGCACATGACCACAGAGTCGTCACCTGCAACAGAAAAAAAGAAACGAAGCAACTGAGTTAGGGTTTGAAGGATAAACAAAACCCTGATTCCTACAAGCCGCCATAACTTTACCAGAAGGGAAATGTGGTAAGTAAAGAGACAAGGATTCACCGAGAGGAGAACTACCATACCTGTAGGTGAGCGGATTCCATGTTCGCCGAGAACCCACCTGACCACAGAGGGGCCAGACAGGTTAGCAATTACTCCAGAAGTAAAAACGAGATTATAACAAAGAAATCAACTTACCAGTTTGATGAAGTGAATGTCCGACACCGACTGTAGCAGGCCTTCGAGCACACGTTGTTCCTGAGCATAACGAAATCGTCCAGGCGGAGAAACGACCATAGAAACACAGCATGTGACCAAACAAACCAACAAACTCAGACAAAGAACAAGTCGACAAAGAGACTCGAGGAAAACCAAATAACAGAAATGCGGACAAAGTTACCACTTACCAGCACATACGAGAAACAAAGGTACCGACGGAGCCATGGTGGAAAACCACATTCTCAGGCAAGAAAACCACTAAAAAAACGACTAAGCATCGACGGTTTCCTCCAAGACAGAGCCGAGCTCGAAACCAGGTTGCAGAGCGACGAGTTCACCATACCAAATGACAAAAAGCGTGAAATGCGACAACCAAAACAGGAACAAGAGGATTAGGGTTACCCTTTAGTCGAGGCGGACAGGTGTAAGCTAGAGGAGAAGCGAAGTACCGGGAGGTAGGTCAGCAGGTACAAATACAATTAAATTCAGACCGAGCCAAAACGATTGCAAATCACATATAATCAACAGATCAAATCCATAAGTACCGTGTTGGATGAGTTGAGGTAGGGCCACGTGGACGGGCCACATCAAGCATAATCATCAATGTTGAATTCTTCAAGATTGGTTTGATTAGGATTGGGTGGTGCATTCCTTGTAAATGGCTTCCAAGGTTTTTTAATTACCAAGGTTTGAAAGCACATGTTTTAAATTAGTTATCTCATTAGACATTTTTTTAATTACCATTTGGATCCTATCTAAATCAATATTTTATTTTTCTTTTCTCTCATCAATCGTTTTGCTAGTTGAATATTTTTTAGAAGAAGACACTATTTTATTTCATTTTTGTCCTAATGCATGCTTTGCTGCAAATTTTTATATTTGTTGCTTTACTGCATTTTTTTATATTTTTTTTCAACATTTAGAGCCATGTCCATGTTTAGGTCTTGTTGTAACATATTTTGGTACGATGAAAATTAAAAAGATTTCAGTGAGAAATTGCCAATTTCCTTGTGGGCTAAATGCTAAGATATATATTTATTATGTTTTTGAATGGTTTATTTTATTATATATAATAATTTTATTTTCATAAAAAATAATATAAATTTGTATGAAAAATTTATTTAAAATAAAATAAATTAAAAAATAAAAATTCGATCTTAATCATATGCGAAGCATTTAAAGCCAACACTCAAAAGCTAAAGGTCAAAGCATATGGCCCACCGGGCACTTAACTATTTAAACTCCCCTATTCTTCCATGCCTAGAGATATGGGCACATTTAATCCAAAGGTTATAAATATATTTGGCACTCCCCAACACTCAAAACCTAAAGGTCAAAGCCTATGGCCCACCCAACACGTAACTATTTAAAATTCCCTATTCTTCCATGCCTCTAGATATGGGCACATTTAATCCAAGGGTTATAAATATATTGTGCACCCCCCAAATCTTCGGACATTCAACTAAGTGGGGTGGGAAAATATGTTTTTTACATTACTGCATTTTACAGGTGTTATTTACTTTTTCACTTCGCACCCCCTTCCCAAACCACTTACCACTACACCCTCTGAAAACCATGAACTTTACTGTTTTAACTTTTATAAATGTGTTGGAAATGGAATTTCATATGATTATGAAATAAATTCTATGTGGATAGGAGGCTGAATGAAAAAGATAAGGTAAAACTAGATTTTAGAGGAATTTCGATGGAAGGCCAAGTGGGTAAAATGAAATAACAAGCTAAGGTGCAAAATGATCTTATAGCTACACGTAAAATGAAATTCCAAGTGGGTGAAATGAAATAGGTTAAGCTACTTAAAATGAAATTCATGGATGCAATGAATTTATCATAGAAAATAAAAGGGAAATTTTCATATGCAGTCATGTAAATGAATTTTATGATGGGAGATTAAGGTAAAAGAGGCCCAGGTGAAATAAATTCACAGATGGAAGGCCAAGTGGATGAAATAAAATAACCAAATGAAATTCATGAATGCAACGAATTTATGAGAAAATAAAAGGGAAAATTTCATATGTTTATGAAATTAATGTACAAGCCAGCAAAGATGGCATTCATGTAAATGCATTTCACGATGGGAGATTAAGGTAAAAGAGGCCCAGGTAAAAGAAATTTATAGGCATGGTTAAATCAATTTACAGGTGAAATCAATTTAAAGGTGTAAATTCATGTTGCAGGTGAAAGTAAAAGAGTGAAGTGAAAATACTCTACCAACCACACAAATCAACACATGGTTTTGCAAAACCATCCAGCTATTCTAAAGGGTAAAAGGAATTTACATGTATGAAATGAATTTACAAAGGAAGGTGAAAAGGATAAACAAGCCATGGATTTTAAAAAATACACATGGTTTTGTAAATCAATGGAAAGGGAAAACAATACACGGATTTAGAAAACTAGATGGTTTATCAAATCATTTAAATAAATATATGAGGAGTTTAATCAAATATTTCGAAATTTTATTAAAAAATATATTTTTCCTCAAATATTTGTGAAAAAATAAAGGATGATGAAAATCAGAAAAATGACAAAAATAGAATTTATACGGGGGATGGCAAACCAAGCAGGTTTAAAGGGATAGTTAGCTGATTATGGGAAAACAATTTAAACCTTTTTCAAGGGAATGGAGATCAGTCTAAAACTCCTAGCAGCAAAAGATAAGCAGATTGAGGATTATTTCATTCAACCAATTCCAATTTCAAGGCAAGATACTTGCAAGTAGTTCAAAGTTTCCAACAGATAATTTAGAGACAATGTTTTATCTATAGTATATTATTCAGGACTATATTCCATAATTATTGCAACAGTTAGGAGAGATCTTGTCTATATATATTATTTCATTTGTAATAAACAACGTGGGTTTTTGATGCAAGGCTCTTCACTTTGTAATAGATTCTATTATAGGATTTCTAATGAAATCCTTCTTGCGCCAGTTTGACAGAATTTTATGTTTTCTAGTATGTCTTTTTAGTACTTTCATACTCTATTTCTGCACATGTTCAAGTTTGCATAGAAGATTCTGGGTAAGAATAGATTGAGTATCAATCTTTCTGAAATCCCCTACAAAATTATAATCATTAAAGAAATTAGCATATTGGACTATTTGTCTGCGATAACTCCTCTACATATTTACTAATTACTACCTTTTGTCATCCTCTGCAATGTGTTTTGTTGGGTTGTAGAAATATTCTACACACATCCAAATCTCTCTAGTTGTTAAGAAGTCAGTCTGACTGCTTATTTATTAGAAATCTCCTTACATTCTTCTATCATAATCCTTGAAAAGATAAGTCATTATGTCAGGCTGGAAGCTAACACTTTGAGAAGGGACCTTGTGAGAGAGGCCTTTAATCATGGATAGGGATTTTCATTGATCGCCAACCACCTCCAATTAAAACCATAAATCTGGTCATTGTGCTTCAAAGGCTGATGTTCAATGACAGGTGAATAATGTTAAACAAAGCCTCATAACAACTAAGGGAGCCCCCTCTGGTTCAAGGGCCAACGTGAACCTAAAGGGTGGTTGAGTTGGTTTCCTGACGTATTTTTTGCAGCCAAGGACTGCTTACGTGATGCAGGAGCATCGGGACACTCAATGAAAAAAATTAGAAGATGAAGACATGTGGACAACCACATGGACATCCAGGCCAATCTTGAACAAGATTCGGTTAATGAACTAATTTTAGTTAGAAAAATCAGTTAAAAACTGAATGTATGTGTAATAAGAAGTGAAGGATTCATGGGTGAATCAAGAAGCGGGAAGGAGAAGAGAAAACCCTGAGCGTGTGAAAGAGGGAAAAATGTAATCGTCCGAGAAATCTTGATTAAGGCTGAAATGCCTTAAACTGTAATCTGAGTTTGTACATAATAAAGAGTGTTTTATGTGAACTTGTGTCTTTATATGTCTTTGTTGTTCTTTGGTTTTCTTTTCAGCAGAAAATGAAAATATGAATGCCATAGAACAGGGGTGTTAGTTTGCAGGATTTTCGATACAGTTTTGTGAAGGATTGAGCGCTGAAATCCTCGTGTTCGTTTCCACTAAAGAATCTCGTGGCCATAAACCCTTTGTCGCCCGTCTCTCGGGGTTTCACTCGAAGGATTTCAATCATCCGAAACCTGCAATCCTCCAGTCAGTACGACATCAGGAGAGCAAAAACCATCAACGGCGGCAATATCAGCCAAGTGAGATGCTTCCATTCTCCAGTCGGAGCGTTCGGCTGCAGTGCGGGTTCCCAGTTGTTAGCAGAATATGCAGTCGCTGAGGATGAGAGGCAAAATCTGCGAGGATGGGATAAAAAAAAACTTCATGAAGGCCAAGAAAGGTTGCTGGACTGAAGACCCCGGTGGACCATTTGTTCTGTAGTGGCACGGCAGCGGCCCTGGACATTTCCCGCATATTGGCCATGAAGACGGGCTTCCTCAAGCCCGAGCCGAAGAGGGGATGCAATTTTAAATCAGCGTCTGTAGAGTTTTCTGTAATACTTGGTCGTTACACAATCTGCAAGGGTAGAGATAGAGTCCTCGTGGTAGTAAAGAGCATGGGCGGATGAAGAACGATGGCAATGTCATCACGCGTTGTCGCCTGGTCTGTTCCGGGTTTGTCCTGGCGTGGGCATTCCTTATTTCAAATGAAGCCAGTAAGATCAAAGTGCCGTTGCGGATAGGCTTCTTGGGCCCATAACCCACGGGCCTGAGAAAGGACTTGTAAAAATTTTGAAAATGAAGAGACCCTGAATTCCTTTTCATCGAAGGGGTTTCCTCGTTTTCATCAAGTGGTATCAGAGCGGGAAAGATTTCCTGCGGAGAGTTTTTGCATGCAAAGAAAGGAGGTACCAGGAAGAAGAGGTACAGTTTGTTTGTTTGTAGTTTTTTTTGTGAAGGTGAGAAAATTGCAGCAAACCTGGAGCAGGAGTGCTCAATTGGTTCGAGAGGAGAGAACCACGGAGATGCCGAGAGGATCGAGCTCAGGAGAGAAGCTTGGTAGGGCATCTGATAGCAGGGAGAACTTACTATGGCAGAGGTTTGGTTGCAGTTCACAGAAGGCAGTTCCACTGGAAGTGAAACAGTGGGAAGAATTGCTAATGACAAGAAAACGCATATGACCAGGAGGTCATAATTTTGTACCTCGGGAGCATATGACCAGGAGGTCATAATTTTTGTACCTTGGGAGTTTTGATGCAGGAGCATCGGGACACTCAATGAAAAAAATTAGAAGATGAAGACATGTGGACAACCACATGGACATCCAGGCCAATCTTGAACAAGATTCGGTTAATGAACTAATTTTAGTTAGAAAAATCAGTTAAAAACTAAATGTATGTGTAATAAGAAGTGAAGGATTCATGGGTGAATCAAGAAGCGGGAAGGAGAAGAGAAAACCCTGAGCGTGTGAAAGAGGGAAAAATGTAATCGTCCGAGAAATCTTGATTAAGGTTGAAATGCCTTAAACTGTAATCTGAGTTTGTACATAATAAAGAGTGTTTTATGTGAACTTGTGTCTTTATATGTCTTTGTTGTTCTTTGGTTTTCTTTTCAGCAGAAAATGAAAATATGAATGCCACAGAACAGGGGTGTTAGTTTGCAGGATTTTCGATACAGTTTTGTGAAGGATTGAGCGCTGAAATCCTCGTGTTCGTTTCCACTAAAGAATCCCGTGGCCATAAACCCTTTGTCGCCCGTCTCTCGGGGTTTCACTCGAAGGATTTCAATCATCCAAAACCTGCAATCCGCCAGTCAGTACGACATCAGGAGAGCAAAAACCATCAACAGCGGCAATATCAGCCAAGTGAGATGCTTCCATTCTCCAGTCGGAGCGTTCGGCTGCAGTGCGGGTTCCCAGTTGTTAGCGGAATATGCAGTGGCTGAGGATGAGAGGCAAAATCTGCGAGGATGGGATAAAAAAAAACTTCATGAAGGCCAAGAAAGGTTGCTGGACTGAAGACCCCGGTGGACCATTTGTTATGTAGTGGCACGGCAGCGGCCCTGGACATTTCCCGCATATTGGCCATGAAGACGGGCTTCCTCAAGCTCGAGCCGAAGAGGGGCTGCAATTTTAAATCAGCGTCTGTAGAGTTTTCTGTAATACTTGGTCGTTATACAATCTGCAAGGGTAGAGATAGAGTCCTCGTGGTAGTAAAGAGCGTGGGCGGATGAAGAACGATGGCAATGTCATCACGCGTTGTCGCCTGGTCTGTTCCGAGTTTGTCTTGGCGTGGGCGTTCCTTATTTCTAATGAAGCCAGTAAGATCAAAGTGCCGTTGCGGATAGGCTTCTTGGGCCCATAACCCACAGGCCTGAGAAAGGACTTGTAAAAATTTTGAAAATGAAGAGACCCTGAATTCCTTTTCATCAAAGGGGTCAATACGTTTTCATCACTACGGGAAACACAACCAACATTTGGCGCCATTGCTGAGGAGGGAAGTAACTAGGATATCTTTCTTTGGGGAACAATAAATATTAGATCTATTCCTTGCTGGTGAACAAGGAGTAGGCATTTATTATTGGTTGCATTTCTTTCACCTGACGATTCCATTTTGTCATATGGCAATTCCATTGGGTAATTGATCCCACTATTTCAAAATTTCAGTTGCCTTTACTGCTATGCAAGGTTCATTGATACTTGTAATCAGTAGTATATGTCTCTTCCTCTCAGCCATGGTCAGAAATATAAAATGTCTACAGAGGATGCAGCTTTTAAAGTACACCTCTGAGTATAAGTTTCCCATGGGATTTCATGTTCATATTGTATATATTCTTCAGATTTTCAGTTGTTGGCAACATGGTTTGTCAATAAGTCCATTCCGCACTTGGTTACGTTGGAAATCACATTACACCAAGAAGTGTAAAGTTTCTCAGTTCAGTTAAATAGAGGTGTGGGGGATTGATTATTTATTTTCAGATTTCAGTAAGAAAAAGTATCTGAATTAGTGCAGATATATGGTTGCATTTCATAGTTGCAGGTTTTTAATGTGCAATAGCAGGGTATTCAAATGACAAGATTGATCGATGAGGATTAGTTATATTTGTATATGATGGCAGATGAATGGAAAATGAATGGCAAATGAATGGCTGATGATCAAGTTTACGGTATGACTCCATGCCCAACACTTAAGGTAGCTGGTCTACTAGTTCTCTGAGTCCCACAGGGGGAAGCAATCCCCATTGGAGTAGATGTTGTAACATATTTTGGTACACTGAAAACTAAAAATATTTCAGTGAGAAATTGCCAATTTCCTTCTGGGCTAAATGCTGAGATATATATTTATTATCCTTTTGAATGGTTTATTTTTATATATAATAATTTAATTTTAATAAATTTTATTTTTATAAAAATATAATTATATATTTCTATGGAAATATTTATTTAAAATTAAAATTATATTATAAAAAATAAAAATCTGATTCTAATCATATGTGAAGCATTTAAAGCCAACACTCAAAAGCTAAAGGTCAAAGCCTATGACCAACCCCACATTTAACTATTTAAACTCCCCTATTCTTTCATATGGGCACATTTAATCCAAGGGTTATAAATATATTTTGCACACCCCAGCCAACACTCAAAAGCTAAAGGTCAGAGCCTATGGCCCACCCTGCACTTAACTATTTAAAATCCCCTATTCTTACATGCCTTGAGATATGGGCACATTTGATCCAAAGGTTATAAATATATTTGACACTCCAACTCTTCCTACATTTAACTAAGGGGAGGTGCGAAAAGATGTTTTTTACATTACTACTTTTTACACGTGTTATTTCCTTTTTCACTTCGCACCCTCTTCCTAAATCACTTACCACTACCCGCCCACCGTGCACTTAACTATTTAAAATCCCCTATTCTTCCATGCCTTGAGATATGGGCACATTTAATCCAAGGGTTATAAATATATTTGACACTCCAACTCTTCCTACATTTAACTAAGAGAGGTACGAAAAGATGTTTTTTACATTACTACTTTTTACATGTGTTATTTCCTTTTTCACTTCGCACCCCCTTCCTAAATCACTTACCACTACCCCCTCCGAAAACCATGAACTTTATTGTTTCATACTATTATGAAATAAATTCTATGTGGATAGGAGGCCAAATGAAAAGGATAAGGTGAAACTAGATTTTAGAGGTAATTCACAGATGGAAGGCCAAGTGAGTGAAATGAAATAAGAGGCTAAGGTGTAAAATGATTTTACAGCTACACATAAAATGAAATTCATGGATGCAATGAATTTATCAAAGAAAATAAAAGGGAAAATTTCATATGTTTATGAAATTAATGTACATGCGAGTAAAGAAGGAATTCATGTAAATGCATTTCACGATGGGAGATTAAGGCAACACAGGTGAAATTAATTTAGAGGTGTAAAATCATGTTGCAGGGGAACCTAAAAGAGTAAAGTGAAAATGCCCTACGAACCACACAAGTCAACACATGATTTTTCAAAACCATCCATGTATTCTACAAGGGTAAAAGGAATTTACAGGTATGAAATGAATTTACAAAGGAAGGTGAAAAGGAGAAACAATCCATGGATTATAAAAACTACACATGGTTTTGTAAATCCATGGGAAAGGAAAACAATACATGGATTTGGAAAACTAGATGGTTTATCAAATCATTTAAATAAATATATTGAAATTCATTTAAGAGTTATATCAAATATTTGAAAATTTTATTTAAAAATATGTTTTTCCTCAAATATTTGTGACAAAATAAAGGATGATGAAAATCATAAAAATGACAAAAATAGAATCCAAAGGAGCAGATGGAAGACCAAATAGGTTTAAAGGGACAATTAGCTGATTATGGGAAAAAAATTTCAACCTTTTTTCTAGACTTCAAGAGAATGAAGATTAGTCTAAAACACCTAGCAGCAAAAGATCATCAGATTGAAGATTATTCTGCATATTTTCAGTAGCCATTCAACCAATTCCATATTTCAAAGCAATATACTTGCAAGGAGTTCAAAGTTTCCAACAGATAATTTAGAGAGAGTGTTTTATTTTTAGTATACTATTCAGGATTGTATTCCATAATTATTGTAACAGTTAAGAGAGATCTTGTCTATATATATTATTTCATTTGTAATAAACAGCGTGGCCTTTTGATGCGAAGGCTCTTCACTTGTAATAGCTTCTATTATAGGATTTCTAATGAAAGCCTTTCGGCTCTATTTTGATAGAATTTTGTGTTTTCTAGTATGCCTTTCTAGTATTTTAATACTCTCTTTCTGCACATGTTCAAGTTTGCATAGAAGATTTTGGGTAAGAATAGATTGAGTATCAATTGCAAAATTATAATCATTAAAGAGATTAGCTTATTGGACTATTTGTTTGAGATAATTCCTCTAAATATTTAATAATTATTGCCTTTTGTCATCCTCTGCAATGTGTTTTGTTGGGCTGTAGAAATCTTCTACACGCATACAAATTTCCTTAGTTGTTAAGAAGTTAGTATGACTGCTTAATTATTAGGAATCTCCTTACATTTTTCTATCATAATCCTTGAAAAGCTAAGTCATTCTGTCAGGCTAGAAGCTGACACTTTGAGAAGGGACCTTGTGAGAGAAGCCTTTAATCATGGATAGGGATTGTCATTGATCGCCAACCACCCCCAATTAAAACCATAAATCTGGTCATTGTGCTTCAAAGGTTGTTGTTCAGTGATAGGTAAACAACGTTAAACAAAGCCTCGTAACTGAGGGAGACCCCTCTGGTTCAAGGGACATCTTGAACCTAAAGGCTGGTTGAGTTGGTTTCCTAGTGTAGATTTTGTAGCCAAGGACTGCCTACGGGAAACACAAACAACATTTGGCGTTGTTGTTGGGGAGAGAAGTAACGAAGATATATTTATCCGGGGAATGATAAAGATTAGATCTATTCCTTGCGGGTGAACAGGGAGTAGGAATTTATTATTGGTTGCATTTCTTTCACCTGACAACTCCACTTTGTCATATGGCGATTCCACTAGGTAACCAATCCCATTGTTTCGAAATTTCAGCTGCCTTTACTGCTATGCAAGGTTCATTGATACTTGCAATCAACAATATATGTCTCTCCCTCTCAGCCATGGTCAGAAATATAAAATGTCTACAGAGGATGCAACTTTTAAAGTACACCTGTGAGTATAAGTTTTCCATGGGATTTCATGTTCATATTGTATATATTCTTCAGATTTTTAGTCAGTGGCAACATGGTTACATTGGAAAGTAGATTACACCTAACAATTCGCACTTGGTTACATCGGAAAACAGTAAAGTTTCTCAGTTCATTTAAATAGAGGTGTGTGGGATTGATTAGTTATTTTTAGATTTCAATAAGAAAGAGTATCCAAATTAGTGCAGATATATGGTTGCATTTTCACAATTGCAGGTTTTTAGTGTGCAGTAGCAAGGTAATCAAATGACACGATTGATCCATGAGAATTGGTTATATTTTTATATGATGGAAGATGAATGGTTGATATCAGGTTTATGGGTTCTCTGGTCCCACAGGGGAAGCATTGATCCATGAGAATTGGTTATATTTTTATATGATGGAAGATGAATGGTTGATATTAGGTTTATGGGTTCTCTAGTCCCATAGGGAAAGCAGTCCCCATTGGAGCAAATGTTGTAACATATTTTGGTACGCTAAAATTTAAAAAGATTTTAGTGAGAAATTGCCAATTTCCTTCTGGGCTAAATGTTGGGATATATATTTATTATGATTTTGAATGTTTTTTTTTATATATAATAATTTTATTTTTTATAAAAATATAGTTATATATTTTTTATGGAAATACTTATTTAAATTAAAATTATATTATAAAAAATAAAAATCAATCATAATCATATGCGAAGCATTTAAAACCAACACTCAAAATATAAAGGTCAGAGCCTATGGCCCTTAACTATTTAAACTCACCTATTCTTCCATGCCTCAACATATGGGCACATTTAATCCAAGGGTTATAAATATATTTAGCACCCCGACTCTTTCGACATTTAACTAAGGGCGGTGCTAAAATATGTTTTTTACATTACTGCTTTTTACATGTGTTATTTCCTTTTTCACTTCTCACCCCCCCTTCCTAAACCACTTATCACCACTTATCACTACCCCCTCCCGGTGCTAAAATATGTTCTTTACATTACTCCTTTTTACACGTGTTATTTCCTTTTTCACTTCTCACCCCCCCTTCCTAAACCACTTATCACCACTTATCACTACCCCCTCCGAAAACCATGAACTTTATTGTTTTGACTTTTATAAATGTGGCGCTAATGGAATTTCATACGATTATGAAATAAATGTTATGTGGATAGGAGGTCAAATGAAAAAGATAAGGTGAAACAAGATTTTAGAGAAATAATATGCTAGGGTGTAAAATTATTTTACACCTACATGTAAAATGAAATTCATGGATACAATGAATTTATTAGAGAAAATAAAAGGGAAAATTTCATTTGTTTATGAAATTAATGTACAAGCCAGAAAAGATAGCATTCATGTAAATCCATTTCATGATGGGATATTAAGGTAAAAGTGGCTCAAGTGAAATAATTCATGGATGCAATGAATTTATTAGAGAAAATAAAAGGGAAAATTTCATATGTTTATGAAATTAATGTACAAGCCAAAAAAGATGGCATTCATGTAAATCCATTTCATGATGGGATATTAAGGTAAAAGAGGCTTAGGTGAAATAAATTTACAGACATGGTTAAATCAATTTACAAGTGTGAAATCATGTTGCAGGTGAAAGTAAGAGAGTAAAGTGAAAATACTCTACCAACCACACAAATCAACACATGGTTTTTCAAAACCATCCAAGTATTCTACAAGGGTAAAAGGAATTGATAAGTATGAAATGAATTTACAGAGGAAGGTGAAATGGAGAAACAAACCATGGAATTTAAAAACTACACATGGTTTTGTAAATCCATGGGAAGGGAAAACAATACACAGATTTGGGAAAACTAGATGGTTTATCAAATCATTTAAATAAATGTATTGAAATTCTAAATCCTTAAATTCATTTAAGTGTTTAATCAAATATTTGGAAATTTTATTTAAAAATATATTTTTTCTCAAATATTTGTGACAAAATAAAGGATGATGAAAATCAAAAAATGACAAAAATAGAATTCAAAAGAGCAGATGGAAGACCAATCAGGTTTAAAGGGACAGTTAGATGATTATGGGAAAATATTTTCAACCTTTTTCCAGATTTCAAGGAAATGAAGATTAGTCTAAAACACCTAGCAATAGAAGCAGTAGTCATTCAAGTAATTCCAAATTTCAAGGCAAGATACTTGCAAGTAGTTCAAAGTTTCCAACAAATAATTTAGAAAGAGTGTTTTATTTTTAGTATACTCTTCAGGATTGTATTCCATAATTATTGTAACAGTTAGGGGAGATCTTGTCTATATATATTATTTCATTTGTAATAAACAACGTGGAATTTTGATTCCAAGGCTCTTCACTTTGTAATATCTTCTATTATAGGATTTCTAATGAAATCCTTCCGACTCCAGTCTAATAGAATTTTGTGTTTTATAGCATGTCTTTCTAGTACTTTCATACTGTCTTTCTGCACATGTTCAAGTTTGCATAGAAGATTTGGGTAAGAATAGATTGAGTATCAATCTTTCTGAAATCCCCTGCAAAATTATAATCATTAAAGAGATTATCTTATTGGACTATTTGTCTGAGATAACTCCTCTACATATTTACTAATTATTTCGTTATGTCATCCTTTGCAATGTGTTTTGTTGGGATGTAGAAATCTTCTACACACATCCAAATTTCCCTAGTTGTTAAGAAGTTAGTATGTCTACTTAATTATTAGGAATATCCTTACATTATTCTATCATAATCCTTGAAAAGATAAGTCATTCTATCAAGCTATTCTATCATAATCCTTGAAAAGATAAGTCATTCTATCAAGCTGGAAGCTGACACTTTGAGAAAGGACCTTGTGAGAGAGGCCTTTAATCATGGATAGGGATTGTCATTAATCGCCAACGACCCCAAATTAAAACCATAAATCTATTCATTGTGCTTCAAAGGTTTTTGTTCAGTGACATGTGAACATCATTAAACAAAGCCTTGTAACAACTGAGAGAGCCCCCTCTGGTTCAAGGGCTAGCTTGAACCTAAAGGCTGGTTGAGTTGGTTTCCGGGTGTAGTTTTTGCAGCCAAGGACTGCCTACAGAAACATGAACAACAAGGCTAATGTAGCCTTTTCTACTCTAATACCAACAAATGCAATATCAGAAGGAAGAGAAACAATATATACTTCATTTAGAACATTAACACTTGGCCTGGAAGTTGCAGGTATTTTATTAAGGATAGAAAATAGTGTTTGATTAAAATATTTTATTGATTCACATGAATTCATCCTAATATTTGATAAATCTACAATTAGAGATGCTTTAGTTTTATATTCTCCATAATTTTTAATAAATAAGTTTTCAAAAGATTGTTGACTTGTAATAGAACCATCAACTATCGTGAGGTACCAAGCTGTAGAATTTTCCTCAAAGGTGAATGGAAATAGCTTGCAAACTTGATCTTCATGTTGAACTTATCCTAATTTGAGGGATAACATGAATTGTTTAACACATTATTCAATAGTAATAGGGCCATCAGGATTATACTTGGAAAGCCATCTTTCAAAATGTTTTGGAAAATCATGTTGATCTCTAAGAACAACAATGGGCCCAACCGATAACCAAGGTTGACCTGCCATGGGTTATTTTGGGGAAGATGAGATTGAACTTGATGTGTGAGGTGATGAGAGGGTTTGAGGAGGATATCATTTAGGAGGGATAACCATAGGTGGAGGATTTGAAAATTAAAGAGCTGCAAAGGTAGATGGAACTAGTGAAATCAGAGCTGAAGTAGTTGAGGGAGTTACTATTTGAGATGCAATAGGATCGATTTCCCAATCAACTTCTTCCAAGGGAAACAAATGGTTTTTAAAAGTGGTGAATATAGTTGAAGCTCTAGGACCAATTTATGTTGATGATCTAAGACTAGCTTCAGAAGAAGAAATTATTGCTTTAGTTTCATGCCTAGGTCTTCTCCTTTTAGATATATAAAATAAAATAGGGGATAAACCTGAGACTTTTCTTTGAGATCGAGTATACACTCTCGAGAATTGAATTTGAGGATGCACAGGAACTGATGAAACTTCAACTGATTCTTCTGGAAAGAATGTAGCTATTGATGAAACATGTTGAGGTTCAATTGGATAAACAACTATAGATGAGGTATTGGTGTCAAATGATGTTATAGGATGAATAGGCCTAATATATTTATCAATGATGCAATATATGTGTCCATCCTTCTAGCCCCGAAATGTTTACAGGAGGAAGAATTCCTCCTGCAATGAGTGAGTATTTTCCTGATTAGAGTCCCAATTAGACTATTTTTCGATTAGATGGCAGTATAATCTCCGGAACTAAGGTCTAGTTGTCGTACTAACTAAAAATTCAAAAGATATGAAAAATAAAATAATTAAAAAATTAGGGAAAATATATGAAATATTATAATATTTACAATTATCTACAAAAATATAACAAACTGTTGGTTGGATGAGATCAATTTGAACAACGAGTAGAGGATTCATTCGAACATAAAAAAACCACGTGAAATATAATGTCTGTTTAAATCTGACTGGATTTTGGGTCTAACTAGCCACACAAATAGGTTTTGGTAGAGTTTTTATTCTAAAAACTCAAAAAAGATATTTATCAAGTTTTCATCCTATTCAAACTAATTTTTATTTGTTTTTTGGAATAAATATACATGCATTAGCTAAAATAAGTAAGAAAGAACTCTATCTCGAAAATGAGAGCAATTAATATTCTATCTTTTGAATATCAGATTTCAATCATCATACATGAATAAAAAGTTAACAGTTCATAAACTTATGCTAATAAACATATGTAGATTGTACCATGTCGAAAGAAATATTTAAAACAAAATAATCAAATACTCATTCAGAAATAAGTATGCACAAGTTAAAGAGAAATACCAGATGCATCTATTAAGGAATTGAAAATATGACGAAATAAACTTTTATGTTCATACTTTAAGGTGCAAATCAACTTTGTTTTACTTTTCATAAATTATTTTGTTTATACGCTAATTATTGTATTTTTCTTTATTCATAAATCCTTCATTTAAATTGCAATTTTGTTACTTCTTATCCTAGTTTAAATTTTGTTATGTTCATGAAAAAATTAAATTTCCTTTCGGTAGAAAGCTATTTATTTTGAGAGATACATTTAGTATTACATGATTAGGTAAAATATTGAGGAGTATAACAAAGTATTATTGCAATTCCTGAGCCACCTAAGGGAGTGAGGCCAACGCTCGATAACTAATTTTTTTACCAATAATGCATGATTATCCAACTAATTCAAACTTGAATAAGCTTGTTTTATTTTCCTTGAAGTAGATTTCATTTCAATAAAGTGTGCTAGAATTTTTTATTCAACCAACAACCTATGTCAGTGAATGGAGCAACTTTGTGCATTCCTTCTTGAAAAGCACACTTCACCTCACAACCTAATATTATGCTAGTGTAAGCTCGAGTAGTATAAGTTTATAAAATTAGTTCCTTTCTGTTGTTTGGATTGATAATTTACAATTTTGTTTCATGCTTTCTATCTTGTATCAATTCATATCCTAGATCTTAATTTAAATTTTACTTCCTATTTAGACCAGAGTAGCCTTAGTTTCAAATTTATTTGAATAGTTTGCTTAATCAATTTTCCATTTGATTAGTGACATTATATCTAAGCATGAAAATATAGTGCATGAAATCTCACAAGTTTATGAACTGAATTCATAATTTAATGTCTTAATTTCTCCAATAAAATTAGACCCACATTTTTGGCATCGTTGTCGGGGAGATGTTAAGGGCACAATGGTACTTCCTGCATTAGATTTGTTTTTTTATGTATTTAAGACAAAAATGTAAAACAAGGAATAAATATGGTAATACAATAGGTAATACCCACACATTCATTTTCATGAGTCTTTTCAAGTCTTTGTCGAGTTTGTACTATTTACGTAGATTAATTATATAGTAGGAATAAGTTTCTTAAAAGTATAAAAAGAGTATTTTTAGCAATTATTTCAAATTAAGTTGTTATAAGTACCCCTTAACTATTAATACATCTAAAAGACAGGTACTATTAACAAAAATATGAAGAAACTAAAGTATTTATTTAGTAAAGGAGGGCATGCCACCACAAGGATCTTCTAAATTCTTATCCAAAATTCAAAATTGTCACTTGGGATGAATCTTCATTTCCAAATATAAAAGAGGAACAAGGAATCCATGAAGAGAATCCATAAGAGGAGGATTTGGAAGTTTCCTCTAATTATTTTTGTCACCATATAAAGGAGGTCAAAGAGTCATGGGCCATATCCGATAAAGAGCATATACTGGTGTCAAGTATTGGAGAATTTTTTTCATGTTTATCACAAGATCCCTTATGAATAGAATTTAATGGACAACTTTTAGAAGAACTTTATAGTATAACAATCAAAGAGAGAAAATGAGACAAATATTACATTGAAACAATTCCAAATAGTTATGAGGCCATGGTACCACTCTATTTTTCAAATTTCTTGGCAACAAATCTATATGAGAAAGTGTTTTCTCATGTCCAAGCATTCATTAAAGTATATTTCTCAAACTTGGACATGAGTCTACATATGATCAAGTTACGTAGATGGATGCATTGGAAGTTCTCCTACACTTGATGGAATGACTTCTTTCCAAATAGAGTCGGATAATATAGATAAACAAATGAAAAAGAAAAAAAGTGGAAAGCTAAGTTTTGAATAATAATTATGAATAGTTTTTTTGTTTAGTACTCATTTGGGTTGATTTTATGGAAAAATGCAGTTAGGATAAACCTATTTTGGGGGACCATATGGGCTCATTTTAAAAAATATTTTTCCACACAAACTAACCCTTGAAATAGATTTTATAGCCCATTTTTAATTTTTTAATTTGGATATCAATTGAAAAGGATATGGTCAAAATAAATACTAGGTGTCAAATAGAAAATTTAAGGACAAATTTGGGACAATAATTTTTTGGGAGACCTAATCGATGAATTTTTTAATTCTATTCCTATGGTATATTCTCCTATGAATCTAATCTCAATCTCAATTTCAATTTATTTATTTCAATATTATATGAGAAGCTTATTACCAAGATATTAACTCCCTATCCTAAATATGTGCTCCTAAAACTCACCTTTTCTCATTGTTCACTAGCATGTTTGACCCATAAGTTGTTCTTGTATTCAAAACCTATTTCCATTTGAGATATCTAGATTCATATAATTTTATCTCCAATTATGATTACATCGATCCGTTCTTCAACAAAGAATTTATGCTTAAATTAGTGACTATTGGTCTAGGCAAGAATTCAAAAAACAACACTAGCATGCAGATTGTTATCTAGAAAATTTGGTGTATCATCTTAGAGAATTTATAAAATATATTTCTATTGGATATAATTATATGAATCTACTTTAATTTTCCTTTATAATCACTCAAATTGTAATAAGAAGAAATAACTTATCAAAAAAACATTGACATGTAGTCTAGCTGGCCAACTCTCCTCGACAGGTAATAAAATGTATTTATCTTTATAACAAGATGTAAAAAAAATTCGGACAATTGGCACTACCTGTATGGCTAGTGGCAGTAAGTGTGTTGGCATTGATGACAAATGTAGGGTTAGGAGATGTGTTCGATTGTTGGCATGGTCTAATGGCTAGTGGTAGCAAGTATGTTGGCATTGAAGCTAGTGGTAGAAAATGATGGTATCAATGTGCTTGATGTGTCAAGCTCAGGGGGCGTCCCATGGTTGTTGTTGTCTCTTGTAGAGAATCATCATAGTAGTAGGATTATTGGAGAAGACATAATATGATGACTATGGGTAGGATTCCCAACATTTGGATGATATTTTACCATAGGAATTTATCTCGGATTCTCCTAGAAGTGGCATAGTTGGATAGTACTCGAAAAGAGATTTCAAATGATATGTGGAACACTGCAAATGGCCTCCTATAACAAGATTTATTGCCAGCCTAAGTTGAGGTGACCCAAAGTTATATGGCAGAGTTAAATATGTCCTTAGGTCAAAGTGGTGACTAAGTCTTGGTGCATAGCCAAAGTTGGCAGCAGTTCCAAACTCGACGGTAAATCCTAGCAAAGTGACCAAAAGGAGTTTCGGGCAGATATGGCATGGAAAACACAATGGGAAGAAATTTTATTCGTTGATAGGTAGGGCCCACCTAAAATCTTGGCCCAATGGAGTTACCCCGATGGTATAGGTTTGGTGCACAATTTAAAGCGTCAAGATGCAATTGAGTCAATTGACGATGAGTGCCTGCAGAGTAGCAGGAAGAAATTTTATCGCTGATCCAGGTGGCTCCAGACACATGCAGAAGTCCAAGAGGACTTAGAAAATGGTCAACATTCAAACGGTCAAATTGTGACAAACCTAGGACCAGATCAAAGTGCTCGTCGCCTTGATTGCAACAGCATGAAGGACAGTCAAATCCAAATTCGTATGAGGGAGATAGAGCTATTTAAAGTTTGATAAGAGAAGGAAAAATTGGGGCCCACAGCATGTCACATGGAATCCCAGTAAATAGGGGACCCACTAAATTTATGTGGTGAATGAATGGCAACTAAACCATCGACACATGGCACACTAGAATTTACTCCTAGCTCTGCACAAAAAGACAAAAATATATATTAAAAATACCATATAAAGCAAAAACAAAAAATCATTAAAAAATATATATATATATTAAAATATGGTTATAACAAATCATTTAAAAAAATTAATGAAGTAATGGTTATTAACCATATCATAAAAGTCCAAATACAAGGATTATATTTGAATTGTGCCAACAAATATTTAATGGTATGTTGCTTTTTAAAAGGGAAAACACTTATGGACATAACCTTTCAAAAGCCAACAAACTTATGTTAAAAGGGCATATGGTTATGGTATAATAACCAAGGGAAAAGCAACATACAAATGATTAACCACTTCCCAACATAACTATTATGGTTTGCTATAACCGCCAATTCACATGTGAAAACCCGCCAACAAAACATAACTAAGGTGAGGGTCAGTGGGGCTAGATACCCTGACCTCCCGCCAATGTTCTGAGACTTCCACCGTTAGGCCAACTTTGCACATTGTTTATTCCACTTGCGGACTTCATATAAGTCCCTTTTATAACTAGTCTACCAGGAGTCCAAGGGAACTGTGAGTGGAATGGAAGAGTGTCAAACAGAGGCAACTGAGCCTTTGATGAAACTATGACTCGGTTCTAGAGAGTGGAACCATGATTTGTAGGCCAGAGGCGGAATCATGTGGCATGGATTCTGAGACAGGAATATTTTGATGTTGTGAGGAATCTTTGAGATTCCATGGGGAGGTAAAAAATCTTTTTGTCAGAATATAACCAAGTTTATAGTCATTTTTCTCAAATTTTCATAGGGAACGCTGATGCAGGACCATCCAGCTCAACATTCTCATTGTATTCTAGTAGACATAGGGGTCTTGTGTTTTAAGGAAGTTGGTTTCCCAAGTATTGGATTTATGTAATTATTTAATGTTTTGAGTGATTTTAATGAGAATAGACATTAATTGAATGTTGTGAGGCTTTATTGTAAATGTTCTCGAATGTAGAAGAACATGAGAGATTTAGGATAGTTGAGTGATGAGAGGATTGAGAATTGACTGTAAATCCTAGATTAGGAGTCAGTTCATGATTTTTTGGATTTGAGAGAATCCTTAGGGATGACGAAGAGATTTTAGGAATGTGGTTGAGGAATCTATGGATCTAAAACTAGAAATTGGTCTTAGAATTCTTTGGTATAAATGTAAGCCTAAAAGGCATGATGAGGGGTTAGAAATAGAGACAGTAAGAGGGAGGTTAGATATTTAGTTATTGTAAGCCTACGGGCTGATCCAAAATGGATCCTAGAACACTCTCTAAGTTTTCATGAACTCTTTAAAAATCATGCCAAAGATTAAAAGTCTTATAAAGATCAAGATATCGGAAGGAATCCCCAGACAGTTACAATGGTGATCAGCGCGGATCAACGAGGGTCATCGATCTGGCGGGGCAAATTTAAGCAGCGGAGGTAGTTTCTAATATGTGATTAGCGACAAGTCGCTAATCACATATCGCAGGGAAAACCTCTCAGTGAAGAGAAGCCCCGAGCACCCGGACCCGAAATAGTTATAAAATGTAGAAAATAATGTTTCAGTTATGTCGGAGTGGGATTCCATAAAACTGAAAGAATATCAGACAGGCTTCGAGCGATAAGCGGTTTCAACTGAGTTCCACCTGATGCCACACAGCAATTTCCATGCGTCCTGGCAGGGAGAGAGAAAACTGCTCACATCAGGTGGGTAAACATCATGCTACTCAGCCGCCCAATATTTTGATATAGGAAAGTGTTCCGTCTATGGACATAGGCAACCCCTCTAGCCCTAGAGTAGGAATCTAGTCACAACCAAAACAAATCAACAATCAATTCCATTAAATAGTCATTATTGGATGCCTACCTTTAAACGGATGGTTGATGGAGATTCCATTGCACTGCTCTAGCTTCCGTTTCTTTCTCCTCAATGAGTAATCAACCTGAAACACCACACGAAAACAACAGAGCACGTAACTAAGAACAACAATGATCTATTTACTTATAAATTCAAGAAATCATAAGCTATCAAGTAAATTGTACACAAGATATAGGAAATCATCATTGATTGTATTAAAATGAATCAAAAGCAAAGCTTACAACCAAGTCTTGACGTCATAAACCTTCTCGGAGAGTCCAGCCAGTATGTTTCTTCAAGCATTCACTCTCAGGAATGGGTCTCCTAAATAGATGATATCTCTCTCTCACTCACAAGCTCTAACACAACGTTAAGGCACTCCACAACCTCTCACCAAACTATTAGCAATCCCACACTTGTCACACTCACACCAAAGTTATCTACTTAGTTTCAAAGCAAACTCAAAAGAACTAGCCAGCACTGTCCAACTAAAGAACTAGCAGATCATAGCAATGGTGAGTGATTTTATAGGAGAAGGATTCTCCACGAAATGAGGGAGAGGGAGCTTATCCTCAAGGGAGGTTGCACAAGAGGTGGAACCCCCATCCTAGAGGAGGAAAGGCGACCCAAACTAACACAACTACCAGCTCTAGAAACACCCAGAAGGCCGACTGTTTGAACAAATTCGCTAATTCTAGATCATCGCAGGTCATCAACTAAGGCTCAGTGATGACATCGCAAGGCGGCAATGCATTCAAACCAATCATCGCAACAAATAGCTGGAACTTGCATCAAGCCCTAAAATTCAACCGTCATGGGAAACATGTGTACACCTGCGATAGTGTCGTGACTGGACTATTCATGACAAGGGATCGCCGCATATATTAATGGCTTACTCGTGACGAGGTAGAAACTTAGGAAAAAGGGTCAGTTCTTCAACATCAGAGAGAATTGTTTAATATTTTTGCATAAGTGGGAAGATATGGACATGTGTATTTGATACATGACACAGAAGAGGGACTGAGATGAGGACAGTGACAAATTACTGTGTAATAGATGACCCCTAAAGCAAAAAGCCCAAGAGAGTGGGAGGAGTGAAATGCTTTATGAAACCATGACCGAACAGGAACACCACCTAGAAGAACCTGTAGGCACAAGTACAACTGATATCTATGATAGTGAAACACATGTAGTTTGGGCATGGACGCAACCATCCAAAAGACATATGAAACTTGGTCTGTGGTATGGACGTAGCCACCCAGTTGATAAGAACATATAATGATAAACGTATGGTCGCAGCCATCCATGAAGGCTCAGGTATGGTCGTAGCCATCCAATCAAAGAGTCATGTATGTAATCACGAACCAATCCACACGGCGCGAACATATGTAATCTTAGTTTGGGGTCTTGAAACCCTAACCGATCTTAGTACAAATTCTAGCATGTGAACAAATGTGCTAAAGTCAAGCATGATATAAAGTCACTTGATTACCGATCAATAATGAAAACCATTAACAAGCGCGAGAGAAACCACCAATAATTCCAATGGCTCTCAAAGTGTTGTCCAATACAATCCACTGTGTGAAAAATGAGTTGAAGTCGAACACTCGTGGAATCACCCAATCGAAGACCAATGATGAAAGTCTGTCGCCAGGTGCGAAGAACTTGCCGTTGAGGCATGCAAGCTCCAAGGTACTGAAAGCGATCTCTAGATCAATCTCTTGGATAATGAGTTGGTGTCGACAGGAGACGATTTTTCGCAGGAGGGCCATAATGTTTCCCCCATCAACGACGCAAGATAAGGAACAAGTGGTAGATGGTGAAATAGAGCATCAGAGGAGGAGGTAAGGGTGTCAACTGCAAAAGGATTATACTCTTGAATATATCAGCGACACGACTCCGAAATGTGGCAGCATTTTGGTATCAAGGGATCATAGGTCTGATGGAGACAACATGGATCAGATGGAATGAGGCAAAATGGAAACCCAAAAACCCGAAAGGCCAATGAGGATGTGAGGATATCCCAACCCACCGAGAAGCAAAAGTGTCGATGTTCAAGAGTGACTGGTTGTCGTAGGTAACCAATGATGACTTCCAAATTTTCCCCCACCATTGCTGGCGAGTACTCCAATTATTTTTGAAAAACAAGCTTGAAGGGGATAGCATATGCTTGCGATATAAGTTCGACCTTCGGACAAATCCAACCTAGTAATAGTTTAACGAGCCCTAGAGAGGAGAAGATAAAATCTCGTCATGGTGATGAGTCCAATGTCATCAAGGTTTAACGAGCCCGACACAGGTAAAACTCGGAGTCTTTTTCATGTTTAGAGAGTTTGAAAAAGACACGGAAAAGAAAACTCCAGGGGGGGTCCTTTTTCGTAAATTTGTGTCCCACGAGCCTGAAAATGTAGAAAACAATACCCGAGAGAACTACTTGACCTATTATGACCAAGGAGTACTTTTTGTAATTAGTGGTCCCAATCCGAAAAAGTAAAAAAGCGATTGAAGACACGTTGTTTCATAACCAGTAGCGAAATTGAAATGACAAGTCCAGCGATCTTTTCATGTTTATACGATCAGAAAAGAGCTGAAAGTGGACCGCCTTTTATTCCGTTTAACAAGTTAAAAGTGAAAAACTCGGCAATATTTTCAAATTTTACGAGTCAAAAAAGAGCTTAAAAGGAGACTCATCCTGGAGGAACAAGTGGTATAAAGGGTAGAAACTAGTTTCGGCAATGGTGGAACTGCTCAAAACATATAATGGTCAAGAGGCTGGCTAATAAAACCACTCATCACTATTGTCCCTCAGGAAAGGAAAAAACAACCAAGTGAAAGCATATGATCGGCCAAAGAGATGGTGATGATGGAACGAAACAACCAAGGCCCATCTACCAGAATTTAACAGATAAAAACGGCAATCACGAGCTGCAAATTAGGTATAGGTTCATGTTTACACAAGCTTGAAATGAAAAAACTATGCTTGTTATAAGTTCGCATGCCCCCAGCATAATGATGCAAATCGAGGTACATGCCCCCAAGATTCATTGCATTCAACGAGGTGGATGGAATGAAGGTTCACTTTCGAGATCTTGGAAAGACTTGACCCAAATTTTACGAGATCTTAATCAAAGACTCGATTTGGAAAAGGGATTTTTTCATTTTTTAATGAGGTTGACACAGTAAAAGAACCATCCTCATAACCCTTGTTTCATTTTTTAACAAGATCAAGAACTTTCCTCAAAACTCCTTATTTCATTTTTTAACGAGCTTGACACAAGACAAGGAATTGTGCTCCATGATCCTTGTTTCATTTTTTAACGAGGTTGACACAAGATCAAACTATCCTTAGGCCCTTGCTTCATTTTAAATGAGGTCGGCACAAGAAAAGAACTATCCTTGGGCCTCCTTGTTTCATTTTTTAACGAGGTCGACACAAGAAAATAACTCTCCTCAAATCCTATTCATGGGTCATATGCAAACATGACTCCCAAGAGATCTTCACTGGATGGAAGAATCACACTCTAGGAGGAACACATGTCATTAGACACCAATGACAAATTAGGTTCCAATGCCCCTAGTACACGATGTACGAGACCATCTGCATGATCATGAATATATGCAGAGACAGAATGGGTAGCCACATAATTGGGTCATGGTAGGGAAGGTGATGCTTGCAGATAAGAACCGATGGGGGATGATGGTGGTACAGGAGGCTCCGGGTGACTAAAGAATGACAATTGATTAATAGTAACCATTCTTCCATCGTGCAGAAAAAAAACCACACGGAAAAGTGAAGAAACAAGAGCTCCCATGGCATAAATATAATCATGGCCAAGGAGAAGACTGAAATCTAAAGCACCTTGGACAACCATCACGTCTATATAGACAGTTTTGTCTCCCAAAGTAATAGGGAACTTCAGAAGGATCCCTAAAGGTTGATTGGTTCCTCCGTCAAATGCCAATAGATTCTGCATGATTGGAAGAAGCTATGGGGAGCCCAAAGCTTTCCAAGTAGTGAAAGGCATGAGGCTAACCGATGCACCTTCATCCAAGACAGTGCCAGGTACTGCCTTATCATAGGCATGTACTGTAATCTAGAAAGGCACATAGGATGGAAGGCAGAAAGCAATCAAGTGACTCCAGTCAAAGGAAATGACCGAACTACTTGGTGGGGGTATCATATGATTGCCCCCATGCTTTACAGGAACCAAAGAAGGACTCTCTGAATCAACTGGGATAAGAGGGTCGTTCTCGAACTCAGGAAAATCTGGCAAGATGAGAAGAACATGAGCAATATAATCATGATGTTCTTCAGGAATGGAGTGGACCACTGGTGGTGAATCCAAGTCGACACTCTCTCCGACCAATGATTGGTCAGGCATAGGCTGAGGACAACCAGGTTTGGGAAAAGGAGGATGGGCAAGAGAAGAATCTAAGTTAATCTCTTTTTCAACCAAGAGAGGGTCTGAAGAGAGCCTCTGATAACCAATGGGAAGTTAGGGTGAAGAAGTTGTAAGACTTTCTAAAACAGCGGAAGATCTATCCATGAGCGGACAAAGGTAAAGGGGATGGTTGCCTTCATAGAGTCTACAGGGGAATCGAATCTTCCCTTTCTTCTTACCGCTGCCAGTTGAGAATTAAACATTAACATGAGCTTCAAAGGACGATGAGGGATGAGCCAGATTGTGAGACCATTCTTCTAAGATCTTAGGAATGCCAAGATAATCACAAAGAAGATGGTCACCCTTACACAAGTTACAAGGAAACTTAACCTTCCGCGAAGGAGAAAAAGGTGTTTCGACCTGAGATGTACTCGAAGCAATAGTTACACGGGTGGCCTCGCACTTATCGGACTTCTTCTTCATCTTCATCTTCTTCCTCTTCTTCTTAGTCTCCTAGTTACTAGATGTGGAACTTTTACCAGGCGAAGTAGGAGATGAAGATGAAGAAATAGGAGAAGAAGGCGCAGGCTCAACCTTGGAATCTACGTGTCTTGATTCAAACGAAGGAGATGGTGGAACAGGAGTCCTGACACTCAGGACCACCGAGATTGAAAACAACCAAACGGGCAAACCGATGGTTAACCCAGGCAAGGACAATGTTCCCATATATAGAGCACCAACATTTCCAAAAGGAGGAAATGGACCAGGAGTTCCATCTAGGGGAAGACCTTAGCCAATAGACTCGGGGAAGGTTGCCATCGGGAACAAGCCTAAAAAACACTTGCACTATAATCAAGAACTCGAACTGTTACCAGGAATATTTCGTTGGCAGTAAATTTTATGACATGGGAACAAAACTTGACCTTTTCATTTTTTAAGAGTCGAGAAAAGGATGAAAAAAGGTGACTCTATCTCTTTCAAGGTTTAATGAGCCTGAAAGGACAAGTTCTCAGATGGATCTTTTCTTTTAAGGAGTCGAAAAGGAATGAAAGTGACTACTCTGGAGAACTAGGCAAAAGGTTTACCAGACAAACCGTAAAACTGCATATACACCTTGGTGATCAAATGAAAGAGGAATGACCAAGGACTTCCTGTACGACAACCAATCTTCCTGAATGTTGTGTTCAGTGCATTATGATTTGTAAGGTAGCAGACACGACTTCCTATGGATGTAGGATGATAACCTAGTGGGGTCTCCCAATATATACTCGATGGTATCGGGAGCACAAGTCTGTACTACCAGCTATTGAGTCGCAGAAGGAGGAAACACCCAACCTTAAACGAAAACAATAGTGACTAGGTTTAATGACGTCGGAGCACGACTCTAGCCTAGACCTCTAGGTAATGAGCGTTAAGTTCCAGTGCATCGTTAGGTTCATTCAATTGATTTTAGAGTTGATCTTGAATTAAGTTCCAGTTTTCAGGCCCTACCGTATGTATATCAAACCCTAGGATGCAACTAGAATGAGTAAAGCATCAATCATTTCAATGAACACCTACTTAAAGGAGGGTAGAAATTTCATTCCCAAGCAAACACAAGAAAATGCAAACACTAAGAAACACAATGCATCAATACACTAATCTCACGATGCATCGATACTACTAATGAAATATTTAAAATTTGCTTTCCAATTTCTCAAACATGAAAATTTGTGATGCAAATGTACTTTCACTTTTGTATGCTAAATGAATGCAATATTTTATTTTTATTTTTTTTTAATTTAAAGAGACAAACAAGCAAGTGTGAACTGATCGATCCAAACAATTGTGATCTATTCTTGGTAGTAAAGAAATCAAATCAACATAAAAAATTGGTTCAATAATCAACACTAAAAATCAACCAGCAAGAAAACAAGCAGCGAAAAATCCTCAAACAAATCAATAAGACGGTTGTGGATAAACCTTGGATAGAAAAGAAACCCAAGCAAATGGTTCAAAAACTTGAAAGAGCTAGGTCACAGGGCCTAAAAACAGAAGACTCACTCAATGAAACCAAAGAGACAGTACCTAACTAGAAGCAATTAAAACAAGCTAATGAGAGACAAGAAATAGCAGGGGATAAATAAGACTGGTGGATTCAGGAGGTAAAGTTGTAAAAAAAACTTTACAGGAATCGTCGCAGGTGTTACACTGACAAGTAGATACTAGTCGCTAAAGTACACTTGTTTTCATAGACGATCTGATTTCAGGAGTCGTCGCAGGAATTAAACTAGCAACCCAAGACAAAAGCCAAATAGTCGTGGGTACAAAGCTAGAACATCAGCGACATCGTCGTGACTGTTAGGCTATCTTCAGTGACGATCTTACTTAAGAAAAAGACAAAGTAAAATCACCTAAATGACACCAGATTAATCTTCCAAACAGTCAGAAGCACTCCTAGATTGACCCAGGCAATCCAAGAACTGAAGGTGCAGCCCCAAAATTCAAGAGACACTAAATCAAAAGACAAAAAAGAAGGAAACATACAAAGGACTTCCTAGTAGAGTCACCAACTTGTGATAAAGGAAAGTGTTCCCTTTGCGGACAGAGGCAACCCCTCTAGCCCTAGAGTGAGTCTAGTCACTCCAAAACAAATCAACAATCAGTTCCCTTAAATAGTCATCGTTGGAGGCCTACCTCAAAACCGGTGGTTGATGGAGTTTCTGTTGCACTGCTCCAGCTTCCGTTTCTTTCTCCTCAATGAGTAATAAACATGAAACACCACAAGAAAACAACAGAGCATGTAACTAAGAACAACAATGATCTATTTACTTATAAAGTCAAGAAATCATAAGCTGTCGAGTAAATTGTACACAAGATATAGGAAATCATCATTTATTGTATTAAAATGAATCAAAAGCAAAGCTTACAACCAAGTCTTAACGTCACAAGCCTTCTTGGAGGGTCTAGCCAGTATGTTTCTTCAAGCATTCACTCTCAGGAATGGGTCTCCCAAATAGATGATATCTCTCTCTCACTCACAAGATCTAACACAAGGTTAAGGCACTCCACAACCTCTTACCAAACTATTAGCAATCCCACACTTGTCACACTCACACCAAAGCTATCCACTTAGTTTCCAAGAAAACTCAAAAGAACTAGCCAGCACTGCCCAACTAAAGAACTAGCAGATCATATCAATGGTGAGTGATTTTATAGGAGAAGGAGTCTCCATGAAATGAGGGAGAGGGAGCTTATCCTCAAGGGAGGTTGCACAAGAGGTGGAACCACCATCCCAGAGGAGGAAAGGTGACCCAAACTGACCTAAAAACCAGCTCTAGAAACACCCAGAAGGCCGACTGTTTGAACAAATTCGCAAATTCTAGGTCACCGCAGGTCATGAACTAAGGCTCAGCGACGACATCGCAAGGAGGCAATGCATTCAGACCAATCATCGTAACAAATAGTTGGAAGCCTCGCACCGAGCCCTAAAATTCGACCGCTATGGGAAACACGTGTACACCTGTGACGGTGTCACGACTGGACTATTCATGACAAGGGATTGTCGTGTATATTAATGGCTTACTCACGATGAGGCATAAACTTAGGAAAAGGGGTCAGTTCTTCAGCATTAGAGAGCATTGATTAATCCTTTTTCATAAGTGGGAAGATATGGACATGTGTATTTGATACATGACAAAGCAGAGGGACTGAGATGAGGACAGTGACAAATTACTCTGTAACAGATATGAATGACAACCATAGGATCTGGGTGTTATAGACATATTTGGGCATTGCAATCCCAATCCCATATGTCCATAAACCAAGGGCTTCTAAGCCCCTAAAAGTGTTGTTTCATACCCTAAAGGAACAATGTCAGCTGATTACATCATCTCCCAGAAGTTCTCCCTAAAAAGCTACTAAGAACTGGTCAAAACTGGACCATACAGACTACTCAGTGCTAAGTGTGTGATGCACATCACCTGCTACATGAAAAAAGTGTTATGCATACTGAAAATCCCTTATGTAGGGTGCAATGAGTGAGAGCAGACAAATGGCAGAGGCAGTTGGCTAAGTGGAAACCCAGAGAATCTTCTAGAAACTGCCCATTTGACACTTGCCTCTGTGAATTCGCCCAGGGATGAGTAAGCGATCATGAAACTCCAAGTGGAACCAAGAACTATTAGAGAAATGACACTAATCAAAATCCTAGAAGCTGACTCACCCACCTGCAAATATCTATATATGGATCCCTCATCCTAGAGATCCAGAGGTTGGAATTTTGTATTTTGTAAGGAAGTGTTGTTGGTTTCTCTGTGCAACATTGTATTGTTGGGTGATCTAGCTTTTCATGAGGTGAAGAGGGCTTTCTTGATGGGAGGATGGCATTGGATCAGATAGCTTGGTTGTAATCCTCTCTTCTTCTACTTCTATCAATAAAGCTATTTGAGTTTTCCTCCATATTCTCGTATATTTCTGAATCTTGTATGGATATATGCATTTGTATGGTTAATATACATCTAATCCTATATTGTTTATGGTTATAGATCTCTATGCTTTGATGGTATTATGTTGCTTTGACTCTACATGTGTTCTTTGAAGAGGGATGAGTAAGGAAGGAGTGGCAAAGCTCTGTCAAAGGATGGAGGAAACAAGCAAGGAGCCAAGAAAAAGACTGAGGTTGGTACTCTCTGCTTCTCTCTCATCTATATCTCATAAAGGAAAACACAAGTAACTTTAGTTTGTTTGTTTCTAAGATAGCTACCCATCTTAGTGGGACTAGCAGCTATGAATGGACACTAGTTTTCTAGATAACAAAATGGAGACTCCACTGGGATCGAATAGTTTGTTTGCTTGTTTCTATTTGTTTGCTTTATAAACTATAGACGAAGCCTGAAGTTAAGCTAGCTAGCCTTCAAACTGCTTTTGCTATGAAACTGCAAAGTAGATTAATGCTGCTTCAGTCAATCTCCGGGTTAGTTTATGAACTAAACATCTGACTTGCAAACATCCTAAGTGCCCTGGTGGTAGCTCAAGTAACCTCATTAGATCAGTCCCTATACTTTGTGTTTACTGTCTATCATTAGCTCAACCTAAATCCCTAAACTTAGCTACAAACTGTGAGTGAAAACCAAGATCAGTCTCATCCCTAGACCATCGCACTGTCTCTCATTGGAAACCTAGATGCATTGCACCTCCCGTGTGTTGCAGGTGAGATGCATCCTTGTTTCCCTGTGTTACAGGTATGATGATTGAGTGAGACTGTTTCTGCCTCCAGATTTTGGTTTTTTCTTCATTGTCTTCAGCGTTATTCAATAGTTTTGTTGTCTATGATCAGTATATCACTGTTTAAACTCTCTTCCTTTGCATCATTTAGCCTCCATTGATAAAGAATTGTGAATGTTTTTATGTATTTTTCATCATTTACAGTTCTCCTTGGCAAACAATAGCTTAATCGAACTGTCGTTTTTTGATTTGAAAGTGTCGCAAGTGTTGTTTTCAGTCAAAGAAAAGAGTGTCGTAAAGTCTTCCTCTTTTATATATTTGATTACACTTTTGCCATTGTATTTGATTTGAATCATCAATTCTTTGAAGTGTCAAAAGTAGTTTTCAAATCCAAATTGAAAGTGTCGTCTTAATCTTCCTTTCATTTTTGAAAAGAAATTGTTGAAGTGTCGCTTTGAGAAAAGATAGTTCAGATCTGTATTTAGTTTTCTTTTTGTCATTCTCACATTAAGGAAACTAAAAAATAAATACATGCATGTGCATTTGCATTTAGACTGCATGCAGAAATTGATTTAGGATAGTGCATCTTAGTGTGTGCTCTCTGCTCTATGTTGAAAGAATTTTACTTCTCTTTCCTTAGTAGCTAAGATTTTCATTGCAAAAAGAAAGTAAATGATTGTTTATCATCTTAGATTGCATATTTAGGAATTGTATATCTACATCACGCAGTGAACCTTAAAGGCAAACTTCTTAAGAAATATCAACTGTAAAATAAACCTCAATGAACATAAAAACGCTTTGGAACCTAATGCACAACCTCTAGAAGTCTAGGCTAGAGACGTATTCTGGCATTGTAAAGCCTAGTAACATCGTTTTCATCGTAGGTTGGGTGATTCCTCCTCTTTGATATGACAAGAGCTAGTACAGACTCATGCTCCAGTGTATCGTCGAGTATATATTGGGAGACCACAATAGGTTATGTCCTTTATCCTTAGGAAGTTGTGTCTGCCGCCCTATCGATCGCAATGCACTGAACACAGCATTCGAGAAGATTGATTGTCGTGCCTTAAAAAGTATTATGTAGTTTTGTGATTGGTTTGGTAATCCCCCTGTCTAGATTTCTAGAGTAGTCACTTTCCTTCCTTTTCAGACTCCTTAAAATAAAAGGTTCATCTGAGCACTTGTCACTTCAGGCTCATTACTGGTCGAAGGAGACTAGAGTCATCTTTAGCTTTTTCTCGACTCTTAAAAATTGAAAAAGCAATTTGTGTCAAAGCGTCATAAAATTTATTTTAATCGGAATAACATCATTGTTCCCTCGTTGGTCTTAGGTTGATAAAATGGAGTCCACCAATTAAGGATTTCCCCTTAGGGGGAATCCTAGTCCCTTCTCCTCTTGGGGAGATGTTGGTGCACCTCATATGGCTACATTGTCCCTTCCATGACTTACAATTGGCCTGCCAGTATGGCTTTTCTCGACCTCTGTCGTTCAAAACAGTGTGATTCCTGAGCAATCAAATCAGCAACCAGATGATGCTAGAGTTACCCCCCAACCTTATACTTCATTTGTTTCTCCCTCTCCTTCTTCCTCTTCGCTTGGTGAAACTAGTAAAACTAAAAACCAAGTAACTGAGAAGAAGAAGAAAGGGAAGGAGAAGAAGAAGAAGAAGCCAACGACAAAAGGGGGCAACCATGCATCGTCTGGCGAAAATCCACACACTGCACCATCCAAACCTAAATCTCCATGTGTCATTTGCAAATGAGACCACTATCATCAAGATTGTCCTTGCATCCCATGGATCTTAAGGGATTGGTCTCCCCGCTTGCACAATCTGGTGTCCTCAACCTCTAACAATCATGTTGAAAGTACACCATCAACTAGTGAAAATGAAGTCAATGGACAAAAAGGAAGATCTAAATTTCCTTGTAGACTGTGCAAAGGCGATCATGCCCTCCACCGTTGTCCCTTCCTGGACGAAGCTAAAAGAGTCTTGGATAACCGTCTTGCTTCACTACTACGGCTTCCTCCTGGATACAAGAAACTCTTGCCAAGTCCATCACTAGTTGAAAATCTGACTGACACACCTTTGCTATTGATTGAAGCATCTATCATTGAAGATAAACCCTCTGATTCCACACAAGACCAAACTCAACAGGTTGAGACGGCAGTCAGCCCAGTCTTGTCTTTAGAAGATCTACCTTCAGATGATATAGTCACCAAAGAGAATGAGAACGACATCGTTCAAATTCTTTTTGTTAACATAGAATCCGATGAACTTGGGGGCAATCTACCCGTTACTTTACTGCAGGAAGGAAGTTTGTCAGAGATTCATCTGGTCGTCTATTCGGTCCCTCCTCCAAGCAATCTAGTGGTTTCCTTCGATTGGAATCTACTAGGGAGACCCCGCCTACCATCTAATGTACCATTCGGAATCATAGTACAAGCTTACAGAATGATCATGGTTGGTAATATCATAGATGAAGGGGCTTCCATGAGAATCCTTTCCTCCACTGCTTGGAAAGCACTTGGTTCACCATCACTTCTGCCTAAGATTCGGAATCTGTCAGGCTTCAACAAAGGAACCAGTCGACTGTTAGGGATCCTTCCAAATTTGCCTATAACTTTGAGAAGGAAAATCGTTTATCTGAACATGATGGTAGTCCAAGGGCCATTAGATTACAATATACTCCTTGGGCATGACTACATTTATAGCATGGGAGCTATTGTTTCCTCACTTTTTCGAGTGATGTGCTTCTCGCATGAAGGCAGAGTGGTCCATCTCATAGACTAGCTTCCATTGCCCAGTTCAAACACAGCTACTAGTGAAGTGCCATCCCTAACTGGTCTTTTTGCACAAGGAATGTCTCATCAATCTCTAGTCGGTCCACCTGATGAGCGCGAGTGATTCGGTGGATGTGACTTAACCTAGGGGGCATGTGCCCTGGTTTTCTTTGGCAGGAAAACCCTAGATATAAGGTAGGTTTCCGCATAGGATATATGACTAGTCTGACACACCCGTCCGTTTAGGAAAATGGGATTAGACTGGAATAAGATTCCCTTGTCAAAAGGTTATGTGATTGGAACTAACACCATTCACATTTGTCTATTTCGATGGACAGAGCCAAGGAAGTGTTTTGTCTGCAAATGCAGATGGAACAATCTTGCTAATGCGAGAACTTCTGTATGGTAACCTAGAAACTCTACTTCTCTTTATACCTGGGGGCATGCAAACCTTTTGCATACAACTGAAAAGTGACCTTTTATTTTTCGTAGTTTGTAGGCTCTCAACCCTTTAACCTCGTAGGTAGGTCGTTCCTAGCTTGCATAAAAAAGGCTCCGGAGAAAAGTTGTGAATCGGGCAAGCTCCTTAAAAAATGAACCTACTGATGAGAGACATCCTTATTATATGATTGGCACGAGCAATGTTTCCGAAAAGTTCAAGCTCGTTAAAAAATAAACCTAGTTATGAGCATATGTTCCCCCAGAGTTTAAGCTCACTAAAAAATGAACCCACTTCCAGTAAATAACCTTTGTGATCGCATTACTATCAGCTTTTGAGCCCTAGTCGTGTTCTTACCATCACCTCCACTTTTTAGCCGATCATCCGCCTCCACTTGATTGTTTACCCTTCTGGGGAACAACTGCAAAGAGTGATTCTGTCAGCCACTTTCCTTACACTGTCATGATTGAAAAGTTCCAAACCTTACGTGGAACCAGCTGCTACCCGAAAATATCACTCGTTCCTCAAACATGAGTCTCTTTTAAGCTCTTTTTAGACTCGTAAAATATAAAAAGATTGCCGAGTAATTGGCCTCTCCAGCTCATTAAAGTCATTGGAAGTGCCATCCCTCCTCTAGATTTTAATCTTTTTGGACCCGAGGGATCATGACACAAAAATATCAAGCACTTGTCTTTTTCGGCTCGTTAAAGTGATCAGAAAAGTCATCCCTTTTGTATTATTTTATACTTTTTCAGACTTAAGGGATTATACTACAAAAAATGATTACTGGAGTTTCCTTTCCATCTCTTTTCAGACTCTCTAAAATTTAAAAGGATAGATTTATCTTTGTCATTAAACTCATTAAAACAATAGCGACAAACTTGTCCACTATAGAAAAGAGTGGTTTTCACTGTCGCTAGGCTCATTAAAACATAGCGATACGTTTGCCCGAAGGGCAAATTATAAAACAAGCATATGTTATCCTCCTCAAGCTTGACAAAAATAAAGAGGTACTCGTCAGAAATGATTGGGGAAAAAATGGGAAGAATACTTGAAGAACTTCACTGGTAGCAGGTCGCTCTTGAATATGACACTTTCACTCCATCACCATGATTGAGTCGGGTTGGGTTATTCCATTCATTGGTCACATCACCATTGGTCTTCTGTACCATCCATTGTTGGGGTTTACGCTACCAATCCATTCCAGTGTCGCCAATATGTTCAAGAGAAATCGCTCAGAGAATTCATCAACCCAACTAACATCTCATCCGCTGCAATACCTTCACGATTCATTCTTTCATAACCGCCACCCTGAACCTTGTATCATCAGATTGTTTTCACCTCCACAAACTCATTTGCTCCATTCCGTGTCGTAGATGTGGGATTCATTAAGGCCCTCCTACAATGGGTCACTTCTTGTCAACATCAGCTCATTATCCAAGAAGTTGACTTAGGAACAACCCTTTCAGTACTTTGAAGCTTGCATGCCTCAATGGCAAGTTTCTCACGTCCGGCGATAGGTTTACATCAATGGCCTTTGACCAGAAGATTTTGCATGGTGTTCAACATCGACTCATGTATTCACACCATGTGAATTGTACTGCAGTACCTTGAGGGTCATTATCATTATCGTTGATTTCTCTCGCACCTGTTAACAGCTTACATCATTGGCTCGTAATCAGGCGATGTCTTTCCATGTTCGACATCAAAACATCTTTTCACATGGATCGACTTGTACATCAGGTGAAGATTGAACGAGTTTGAAGACCCAGGATCTACTTTCATCCATCCAGGCTGTGATATATTTAGTAAAATAAAGACATCAAATGTACATCATATCTGCACAGATAATCATCCAAGCCAAAGGATGATGGCTCTACCAGAATCATCAGTCTGTCACACAGACTGTTGTCTGTCATATGTACATGAAAATGAATTTATAAATCTGAGCATGGGAATGCCCACCTCAACTAGATCATGAAAATATTATGAAGATAATGTATTGTATTGTATCTTATTACAGGTCACCTTCCAATTTGAAAAACATCAGATCCTCATGATAAAGCATTTCACCTGACATCAGAAGATTTACGACCTCATGCTTTAGGGGCAACAGTTATAGACATATTTGGGCACTACAACCCCAATCTCATATGTCCATAAACCAAGGGCTTCTAAGCCCCTAATATTGTTGTTTCAAATCCTAAAGGAACAAGGTCAGCCAATTACATCATCTCCCAGAATTTCTCCCTGAAAAACTACTCAGAACTGGTCAAAACTAGACCATACAGATTGCTCAGTGCTAAGTGTGCGATGCATCTCACCTGCTACATGCACAAAGTTCGATGCATACTGAAAATCCCTTATGTAGGGTGAAATGAGTGAGAGCAGACAAATGGCAGAGGCAGTTGGCTAGGTGGAAACCCAGAGAATCTTCTAGAAACTGCCCATTTGACACTTGCCTCTCTGAATCCTCCCAGGCATGAGTAAGAGATCATGAAATCTCCAAGTGGAACCAAGAACTATTAGAGAAATGACACTAATCAAAATCCCAGAAGCTGACTCACCCACCTGCAAATATCTATATATGGATCCCTCATCCTAGAGATCCAAAGGTTGGAATTTTGTATTTTCTAAGGAAGTGTTGTTGGTTTCTCTGTGCAACATTGTATTGTTGGGTGATCTAGCTTTTCATGAGGTGAAGAGGGCTTTCATGCTGGGAGGATGGTGCTGGATCAGACAGCTTGGTTGTAATCCTCTCTTCTACTACTTCTATCGATAAAGCTATTTGAGTTTTCCTCCATATTCTTGTATATTTCTAAATCTTGTATTGATATATGCATTTGTATGGTTAATATACATCTGATCCTATATTGTTTATGGTTATAGATCTCTATGCTTTGATGGTATTATGCTACTTTGACTCTACATGTGTTCTTTGAAGGGGGGCGAGTAAGGAAGGAGTGGCGAAGCCCTGTCAAATGAGGGAGGAAACAAGCAAGGAGCCAAGCAAAAGACTGAGGTTGGTACTCTCTGCTTCTCTCTCATCTATCTCTCATAAAGGAAAACACAAGTAACTTTAGTTTTTTTGTTTCTAAGATAGCTTCCCATCTTAGTGGGACTAGCAGTTCTGAATGGACACTAATTTTCCCAATAACACTGGGCCCCCATATCAATGGTGGAGACGCATTCTGATGGATGAACGGATTTGACAAGGTTATGAAGTGAGGTCACATAGGATTTGAAGTCTCATATGGACAATGCGTTGGTAGAAGGTTGTGTTTCGCGGGCATTCATAGAGTTAATGGAAAAAACGATCATTTCAAATATGTTCAAGAGAACTGACGCTCATCCGTTATGAAATAGGTGGCCACCTCCCTATGAGGCGTTATACAGTGACTGATTACGTAGGATAGAGGGATTCAAATGGACAGAGGCAGGGGAACCGGAAAGCTGGGAAGCGGAAATGAACAGTCAAGAAGTAAATTGGCTTTAAAGCCACAAACTAACAGAGAGAGAAGCAGTAAGCTAAGAGCAGTAGGCAGTAAGCTGAAAGTAGAGAGAGGAAGCCAAGCTGACCTACAAAAGTAAAGGTAGCATTGAGCTAGAGTTAGGACAGAGATAGAGAGAGTCAGAGAGTCTGTGTACTCCAAAGAAGGCTTGAGAGGTTTAAGCACACTCCTCTATAATTCCTGTCATGTATGAGTCTCATAATGGGCTCATACTATTGTGACCAATAGAGGTCAAGAGTCAGTAAGGAGAGTCTATGTACTCTAGAGACTTGGGGGATCCAAGTACAGTCTTGCTGAACTTTATCTGTTTTGTGAGACTCAAATTGAGTCACTGTTGCAAAAAATCTACTTTGAAAACATAATAGAGAGGCCACCACTGAAGGCTGGACCAGGAGATGTAACCCAGCAATATTGGGTGAACTCCTTATTAAACTTGTTGTGTTTATATGTGTTTCCTATCATGTTTTCCTTAACTACTTCATTGCCTGTGTATTTTGCAATCTTATCGATCTGTTGCATAAAATAACATAGGCACATCCATGCACATGAGTCTGTAATACCTTATTGTTTGTCTTAGATCAATTTCAGATCAAGTGGTATCAAAGATCTAGGTTGTGAAGGTTAGACAAGCTTGTGTTGGATTTTTTTTGTTGAATGCTAACTAGGACAAAGCTCAAATTAGGAGAAGGAGAGTTGCTTGAAACTAACCCAGAAATTGGAAGAGTCTATCCTAGGAGGAAAATGACAGAAGAAAGTTCCTTGGAATCAAACTCCCAGTTCATGGATAGTTTCATGACCATGAGAGCCATGGTAGAAGAAATGTATAGAGAATTTAAGAAAGGTAGAGGTGAAGATTCTTCAACCTCCAAACAAGATAAAGGAGTAGAAGAACCTCTTCTAGTTGCCCACCCAAAAGGCAAGGAAAGGAAGAAAATCCCTTTCCACCATCTCCCCCATCATCACCTTAATCATCATCTTCTTCACATAAAGAAAGCCCTGAAAGGAAAAAGAAGAAACCTTCTTTGATTAAATTAGATGTGAAGTTTGAATTGCCAGTTTATGACGGAGAATTGAATGCAGAAAATCTAGATAACTGGATTAGACAAATTGATGTGTATTCTAGAGTGCAGAACATCGATTCAGAAAGGAAAAAAATCCAGTTGGCTAGCCTACGCCTTGGAGGCACTGCCCTAGTATGGTGGGAAGGCAGGACACAAGCTTATTTGAAGAAGCATAGTAAAATTCTTTCTACCTGGAATGAATTTGTTTCCACCATTAAAAAACAATTCTATCCACTAGCTTATATGCAACAAGCTATGATGAGTTGGCAAACTCTTCACCAATTAAAAGGGAAAAGTGTACAAAACTACACCCAAGAATTTAGAAAAAGAGCTTTGATTCTAGGCATTTCTTTAGACTCACCTGAAACTCTGCTAAAGTATATAGGTGGTCTACACAGCTATTTAAATCACACCACTCTCATGTTTAATTCTACTAGCATAGATGAGGTATTTGTTCAGGTTACACATCTAGAGGCTAGAGGCAAGAATGTGAACCCAGAAGTTGGGGGATCATCAAAACCCACTGCAAGCAAGAACAAGGAAAAAAGAAAGCAGAAATGGAAAGAGAGGAAGACAAATACTGTACAAAAGACCAAACCTTCATGCACTCACTGCAAGAAGGATGGGCATGATGATGAACACTATTGGATTCTACATCCGGAGTTGAGGCCCAAGAAGTACGATGGCAAAAAGAAGAAGATTGTTGCAGTTATTCAGAAGGATTTGGGGTCAGACTTAGGGGATGAAACAACAATCGCAGCCACAGGTATAAAAGGTAAAAATTCTAAAGCATCTACTAGTAATTCTGCACAATCTACTAATAATGAAGAAAATGAGAGGAAAATACATGAGCTTTTTCATATTAGAGTTGTTTCCAAGCATCAAAATATTGATACTTTGTTTGATAGTGGCTCACAAGTAAACTTAATTTCTGAAGAAATTGTAAAGAAGATGGGATTACTAACCACACTTCACAAGAAACGATATCCATTAGGTTGGGTATGTGATAAAGCAAAGCTACAAGTGACTAGACAGTGCAAACTTACGTTTTCTTTTGGGTCAGCATTTGAAGATGAAGTTGAGTTAGATATAGGTCCCTTGGATATATGTGGAATTGTTCTAGGAAGTCCTTACTTGTATGATAGGAAAGCCATTTCCTATAGAGCTAAAAACAAGTATCAACTCGTTAAAGATGGAATTGAATATATTGTAAGAGATCATAAACTGAAGAATAATTATACTCTCATAAACTCAAGGCAGATGAAAAGAATTGTAAATTCATGCAAACATTTTTTACTAATGGTTGTAAAGGAAAAGAAACCTGATAAAACCAATGTCTTTGAAGGTTGTAATGCTAAACAGCAAGCTAATTTAGAAAAAATTGTTTCAAAATATGATAGACTATTTCAAGAACCTAAAGGTCTGCCACCCAAAAAGGAAATAGTACATGATATTAATTTGCAGCAAGATGCTCCATTGCCTAACATCGAAATGTACAAGTTGTCCGCTTTAGAGAATGCAGAAATCAAGAAGCAGGTACAGGAGTTGCTTGATAAAGAGTTCATAAGACCTAGCACATCACCATGTGGGTCTCCAATTGTCTTAGTGAGAAATAAAGATGGTTCATGGAGAATGTGCATTGATTACCGAGCACTGAATAAGATAACGATAAAAAATCATTATCCCCTTCCTCGCATAGATGATCTATTAGATCAGTTGAAAGAAGCTATTTACTTTTCCAAGTTGGACTTGCATAGTGGCTACCATCAACTCAGAGTTGCAGAGAAAGATGCATGGAAGACTGCTTTCAAAACAAAGCAGGGATTGTATGAGTGGTTAATTATGCCTTTTGGCTTAACTAATGCTCCTGCTACTTTCATGAGAGTAATGAATATTTACTCAGGCCTTTTATTGATGATTTTGTCATTGTATATCTATATGACATTCTTGTATTTAGTAAAACATGGGAAGAACATTTGAAGCATGTAAAGCAGACTTTAGATGTTTTGAAAAGAGAAAATATTTATGTTAAGCTATCAAAATGTGAATTTGGCATAACATATTTGAATTATTTGGGTTATATTGTAGGGGGTGGTGAATTGAAGATAGATCCCTCTAAGGTTGCATTCATTGTAAACTAGCCTAAACCCAAATCTGCTACAGAAGTTAGAAGCTTCCTAGGAGCAGCACAGTATTGGAGAAAGTTTATTGCTAACTTTTCCTTGATTGCAGTTGCCTTTCATGCTTTAACATGATTGAACAAGGTGTTTTAATGGGGAGGAAAACAATAGAAAGCCTTCAACACCTTAAAAGAAAAGATTAGTATAGTACCAGTACTAGCACTACCCAATCTTCATAGACCCTTTGAGATTGAAACGGATGCTAGTGACTATGCCATGGGAGCAGTGTTGATGCAGCAGGGTAAGCCCATATGTTATCATTCTGAGACATTTAATTATGTAGTAGTTAATCATCCCACATATGATAAAGAACTGTATGCACTAGTACAGATTGTGAAAAAGTGGAAACATTACCTAATGGGAAAAGAGACAATTATACATATTGATTTATCAACCACTTCAATATTTTCACTCACAAACTAAGTTCCAGCAATCAAGACACTATAGGTGGATGGGTTTTCTACAACAGTTTCATCTTGTCATCGGATATAAAAATGGCATACACAATAAAGTTACAGATATGTTTTCCAGGCCCATCATAAATTCATCTAATATACTTAATCATAATTCAATATTGCATGAAAGCTACATTGAACAGTACGCTCAAGATATAGATTTCAAAGATGTATATGCAACTTTAAGTCATGGCCAACAAGTAGAAGAATTGGAGTATCATGTTAAGGACCAACTCTTGTATCATTTTGTAAAGTTATGCATTCCTCAAACCAAAAGAGTAAAGATAATTCGAGAAGCACACACTTCTCTAATATCAGGTCATTTTGGTGTAAGTAAAATAGTTGCACAGCTGCAAAGATTTTGTTATTGGCCAAGACTGAATGAAACAGTTTCTAGATATGTAAGAGGCTGTACCATGTGTGCTAAAAACAAGCCCAGCAATAGAAAACTAGGCTTGTACACTCCACTACCAGTTCCTTCTCATCCTTGGGAAAGTGTTTCCATGGACTTTGTTGGGGGACTGCCTAAATCTAGAAAAGTCATGACTATTTATATGTTATTGTGGATAGGTTCAACAAAATGTGTATTTTAATACCCTGTAACAAATAGATTACAGTTGAACAAACAGCAAAGTTGTTCTTTTAACATGTATGGGTTCATTTTGGATTACCCACTTCCATTGTATCTGATCGAGATACCCGATTTGTTGGGAAATTTTGGTCAAGTCTGTGGGAATTGATGGACACCAAACTGAAGAAGAGCACAGCCTTTCATCCACAAATAGATGGCCAAATAGAGGTGGTCAACCGGAAAGTGATCCAGTTGCTCAGAGGCTATTACAGCAAGCATCCCAGGCTTTGGGATGAACATTTGTGTTATGTGCAACATGCTTACAACTGTGCTAAACATTCTTCTACACAGTGATCTCCTTTTGAGACCTGTTTTGGTTTCACACCAAGGTCTCCCTTGGATTTTGTCTTTGTGAAAGACATAGCGGTTGATGGACACAGTGATGTGGACAACGCAACCAAGTTCATTGAACAAATCCAAGAAATTCACTAGGCAGCACAAGAACAACTGGAAAGAAGCCAAGCAAAGTACAAGGCAAGGCATGATAAGCATCAAATTAACCATAGTTTCCAAGTTGGTGATCAAGTCTGGTTGTATATCATCAAAGACAAAATGCAAGGTGAAGATAAGAAACTGAAGCCAATAAGGTATGGACCTTTCAAGATACTTGAGAAAATCAGTGAGAATGATTTTCGCCTAGATTTGTCAGCTTACATGCACATCTATTCAGTGGTTAATGCGGAAAGCTTGAGACTATTTGAACCTTCATTGATTGAAGATCCTGAAGAGTAGAGTCAATTTCCTTCTATTAATGATCTATTGCCTAAATATCTCAATGAATTTCAGGAAGATATAGTTCTGGACAAGAAGGTGAGAACTACGCGCAGAAGGGATGTTGAGTACCTCAGGATTGGACTCAAAGGTTCAAAATCAAGCAGTGCAAGATGGATAGAAATTGGGCAAGCGAAGAATCTATATCCTCACTTGATTGATGCTTAAAAACCAACTTTTGGTGGTCCAAAATCTTTTTCATTGGGAAGGTGTGATCCAAAATGGATCCTAGAACACTCTCTAAGTTTTCATGAACTCTTTAAAAATCATGCCAAAGATTAAAAGTCTTATAAAGATCAAGCTATCGGAAGAAATCCTCAGACAGTTGCAATGGAAATTAGTGTGAATCAACGAGGGTCATCGTTCTAGCACATAGAGCGGCAGACCATGGTAACGTGCACTGACACCAACCAGCAAATACAGGGGAAAATTTAAGCAGCAGGGACAAATAGTCATAAAATGCAGAGAATAATGTTTCGGTTCCATTGGAGTGGGATTCCACAAAACTGACAGAATATCGGACGGGTTTCAAGCGGTAAGCGGCTTCAACCGAGTTCCGCCCGATGCCACACACCGATCACCATGGGTCTGGGCAGGGAAAGAGAAAACCACTCACATCGGACGGGTAAACATCATGCTACTCAGCCACCCAATATGAATGACAATTGCAGGATCTGGGGGCCCCAGATCAATGTCAGAGACACATTTCGATGGATAACCAGATTTGATAAGGTTATGAAGCAAGGTCACATAGGATTTGAAGTCCGATATGGATGATGCGTTGGCAGAAGGTCGTGTTTCGCAGGCATTCTTGGAGTTAACGGAAAAAATAGTTGTTTCAAATATGTCCAAGGGAACTGACACTCATTCGTTATGAAATAGGTGGCCAACTCCCTGTGAGGCATTATACAGTGACTAATTACGCAAGATAGAGGTATTCAAACGAACAGAGGCAAGGGAAGCGGAAACAAACAGTTAGGAAGCAGATCGGCTTTAAATCCATAAACTGATGGAGAGAGAAGTAAGCAGTAAGCTAAGAGCAATAGGAAGTAAGTTGAAAGTAGAGAGAGGAAGCCGAGCTAACCTGCAGAAGCAAAGGCAGCATCGAGCCAGAGTTAGGACAGAGACAGAGAGAGTCAGAGAGTCTGTGTACCCCAGAGAAGGCTTGAGAGGTTCAAGCGCACTCATCTGTAATGCCTGTCATGTATGAGCCTTAGATTAGGCTCATACTACTGTGACCAATAGAGGTCAAGAGTCAGTAAGGAGAGTCTGTGTAATCCAGAGACTTGAGGGATCCAAGTACAGTCTTGTTGAATTGTATCTATTGTGTGAGACTCAAATTGAGCTCACTGTTGTAAAAACTCTGCTTTGAAAACATAATAGAGAGGCCACCACTGAAGGCTAGACCAGGAGACGTAGCCCAAGAGTATTGGGTGAACTCCTTATTAAACTTGTTGTGTTTATATGTGTTACCTATCATGTTTTCCTTAACTACTTCATTGCTTATGTATTTCACAATATCAATCTGTTGCATAAAATAACATAAGCACATCCATGCACATGAGTCTGTAATACCTTATTGTTTGTCTTAGATCAATTTTAGATCATAAGCAGATGAAGATCAGAGGCCATTAAACTAGAATATTAGGCCGAGAAGAGACAAAGAGTCTCACTTTGTAATTATGTGTTTATTTATATATATGTACAGAGATTTAATCCCAAATTGAATAAGAGTAGGCATCGAATGGTGGAAGATGAGTAAACTATATTATTCTGTATATATATACATATATATCTATATATATATATATTATATATATTATTATATATATATATATAATAGAGAGAGAGGAGAGAGAGAGAGAGAGAGAGAGAGAGAGAGAGAGAGATTTAATTCCAAATTGAATAAGAGTAGGCATCGAATGGTGGAAGATGAGTAAACTATATTATTCTGTATATATATATATATATATGTGTGTGTGTGTGTGTGTGCAAGTGGAGTCGTGGTGGATGTACGGGGAGAAAAAAAGAATCCGAGATTCGTAATAGATTCTTGAGTTCATGGAAGGATCTGGAAACTCTCCGAGATGACATAGGTCAAAGGGGCATGAGAGGTTAAGCCAAAAGGGAGTGCAGCGGAATAGAAAAGGCATAAGGCAGAGTCTTTTGAATAAAACCGGAAGTTATATAAACTTGGGAAAATGGTGTAAAATCGAAGTAAACATGCAGACGGAGTAATGGAGTTGTAACGCTCAACAACCGTCAGATCGGGAAGATCAACGATTGAAATTAAGTTGCAATCGATCCTTAGATATTTGCGACGAGTGAATAGCGATTAATCATGGACCATTGGATCGTGCCCAGATCAATGGTCATGACTTAAATCACAATCGAAAGTCGGAGGTGCAATGTTCAAGGGAAATGTTTAACAGAGTTGCGACATCGCTGATAGCGATATATCAGCGTTCGACATTCAAGATTATTGGCGATAGAAGATATCGTCTAATCGGATATGGGGCCTTAACTTAGTGCAGCACTAGGGAGCGACTACAGGAAGCGAACCTGACAACAAATATAGTCGCAGGTTTTATGAATTTGAAGTCTGCATACGCGTTCGGGTGGTGTTTTTCTTTGTAAACGAAAAGGATATGTATTAAGCGGCGATAATGTATTTCTCGATTCTAAATGGAAATCACATATCAGAAAGTGGTGGATATATGTGTATGCATGACCAAGGAAAGATGCGATGGTCGAATGTGATGAGGTTTAACCTCGAAATTCGTGCAGAATCCATATGGAAGGGCAGAAAAGGTAATGTTTGGGAGTGTTTTCCTTATTTCAAGGGATTTATAAAGAATTAGCGCCGAATGAAGGATTTGTGGATTAAATACATATGTTAGCCAAGGGTTGGAAAAGGGAAGGTTGCATATGTATGTCTAAAGGGTTTATAACGTTATATATAGGTTATGAAGAGTAAATGAATCCCGATAGAAAGGAAAAGGGTTGTATTGAGGAAAAGTCTCAATAGAGGGTTTAAAGTGGGGTGATTGAGTTCTGATTCAAAGGAACTGTAAGAGGGGCCCTTAACCATCTTTAAGATTGAAATTTTGACCTAGTGGGTCATAGAAATTCCTGGGAAATGGATTCATGCACGAATGTGAACACTGTGGGTATGCACAGGGGTAACCTTGCATCAAAAGTTATGGCAAGGTTGGATTCGCCTTTTGAGCAACAGATTTGTAGATTCCCAATGGAGGAGAATCTTGAGGGAATCTCCCAGATTCCTTGGAGGCTGAAATTCGCCAGAGTCAGAATGTAGTCAACTTCATACTCATTTTTCTCAGAATTCGCAAGGAACTTGATGGCGCAAACAAAATTTTGATCTGAACATAAGATCTTTAGATGACCCAGAGGAGGGAATCTTTGAGGAATCTAGGGGAATCTAAAATATTTCTGTAGCCCCAGATTCTGAATTTGTCGATGGTGCCATCAGATTTTCCATTTGATCATTTCAATTTTCAACCACTTTTCAAAGTGGAGTGCAAGTGTCAGCATTCATGTGTGAAAAACCATTTCCATGAGATTCGACGCCGCGAGATTGATGGTACAGCCAGCTTCAACAGTTTTACATCCTTCTCTTCAGATGGCCCCATGGTGTGAGGTATATGCAGTGTGTTCATGTACTTATTTTTGCTATGAGATGCATTGTGTTGCATAGATCCCTATTTCATGTTTGATGTGGGATCTTGTTTTCTTACTTGTTTCATGATTCCTGCTTGATGTGACACGGAATCATCTGTGAGATGTGCTTCTTGTCATGTTGTTATTGAGATCCCTTTGTTCTCATGTTGAAGGGATACTCATGTTGTAGTCATGTATGTCTGAATTGAGATCCCTTTGATGCAATGATTGGTGGATGCTCATTATTGTCATATGTGAAATTATGTCATACTGATAGTGATCTGGGTCCAGGTGTGATGAAGGACCCTTCTAAGACCTTTTACTTTCGTGATGTGTTAAAATTGCATTTTTAAAAATAACATAAATGAATACATCTGCGTGTTGTAAAGAATACGAACATGTCAATCATCAACACATGAAAACATAAGCCGTTGATAACGGAATTCGTCCAAGAGGGACTACGTCTCTGGGCCCCGGTGTCAAGATGGTGTAGGCCGCTGCATTAAGTGTTGTCAATAGTGATGATGTACACAAGAGATGATGTCATGATCATACCAGGAAAATGCCCTCACGCAGGAGTGGCTCTAAGAGATGTTCCACTACAGGAACTCTCAGTCAAAAGACTCCTATCAGTATGACACAAAACTCATGCACGATGAGCATCCTGCCAACATGGCATAAAATGGATCTCAAAGCAACATGCATGGTGACACATGAGTATCCCATCAACATACAACAAAGGGATCTCAAAACACAACATGATGAATCATGACAACAAGTACATCACATAGGCGATTCCGTGTCACATGAAGCAAGAATCATAAAAATGAGTAAGAAACAGGATCCCACATCAAACATCAATCAAAGACCTGTGTAGCACAATGCATAGCAAAATAAGTACATGAACACTGCATATACCTCACAACCAAGGGCCATCTGAAAAAGCAAGTGTCAAACTGTTGAAGCTGTTTGGACCATTGATCTCACGGCACCAATCGCATGACTGCTCACACATCAATGTTGACACCTACATTCCTCTTAGAAAAGTGGACGAAGAATAGAATGAGAGAATGAGAAATCTAAATGCACCATCAGATTTATGACGCCGAATAGTGCAAAATCAACTGTCCAATTTTTGAATTCTGAGAAGTTGAGAATCTGGGGCTCAAGGAATCTTTTAGATTCCCCCTAGATTCCTCAAAGATTCTGCTCCATAGGTGGATTGAAAATCTGCAACTCCAGAAGTGAATCTGACTTTTCCATTATGATCCCTGCGGAAAACCATGAAAAATAATTGTAAACTTGACTATATTCCGACATGGAGAAAAATTACCTCCTCAGGAAAATTGCAAGGATCATGGTTCCACTCCCTGCTTTTGCAGCAATCATGGTTCCACCCTCATAATGAAAATGGATGAAAAATGCATAACTTTGATGGAGACATGGATGGCGCCATTGTGTTTGTGGCATCGAGAAGTGCTGAAACCATATAAAATTTGTCAAAATCTAACAAAGTGAATTTTCACCCTCCTGTAAAATGTTGCCTCGAACTGTGTGCCAATATTTTGCCTCCTCTGTCTCGAAATTCGTGCCTCCTCCTGGTTCCTCCATCTCCTACCAAACTACGTGAAAAATGAGGCTTAAATAAAACAACGTAGTTGGATTGTACAAGAAAATATGTTTGGTAAATTGGTTAAAATCTCGCATTATGAGGAGGAGGTCAGGTGGTCAAACCCTGACCCCTCCAAATTTATATGCCCCTTTGTTTTTTTTGAAACCATAATGTATTGGTTTTGGGGGTCGGGTCCACATTGGGCGGCCTACCCCATAACCCCACAATGACTTGAATGGCATTGTTTTAAATTTGGATGCGTTATTGTTTGGTACGTTGGTACCGGACTCCATGTTGCTGTGTACTGTTTTGGTGGTGCCATTTATGGGGCCACTCGCTCGGGGACCAGCCCACATGGGTCGGGAGGGTTTGACCCCTGTCAGCACACTTAACATTTTCCATCATCACATTTAGGTTTTTTGGGTTGTGGGCCGAGTCCACCAGAGGCGGCCCACCCACCCCCTTAATACTTGGTTTCAATTGATATGTGGGGTTTGTGGTTGGAGGGCTCGGCGGGGTAATGGCCATCAAGCCAAATAAAATTTAAAATTTTGTTATGTGGAGGGTTGGCCGGTAGGGTTCATGGCTTGTTGACCTTTTCTTAATTCAATTTTTTTTTTTTAATATGGTTTGGGGTGGCGGGGGTGGTGGCCCGCCACCTTGCATATATATATTATATATGTGTGTGTGTGTGTGTGTTGTATATGTGTGTATATATATGTATATTATATATATTTATATATATATATATTATATATATATGTATATATGTATGTATATATGTTATATGTATGTATATATATATATTGTATATATGTATATATGTATATATATTTATATATATATATATAGTTATATATATATATATATAACTATATTATATATATTATATATATATATTATATATCTATTATATATATATATATATATATATATTATATATATATATATATATATATATTGTTTTTTTTATTTAAAAATGGGAGTAATTTTCAAACTTTTAGAAAATAAGGGACATTGGGAAAATTAATGAGGCCATAATTTCGACCGTTTTCGGGAGTTAGGTTTCATGCTTCGGGGTTGGTCAAATTGTAGGACACTTAAACCTGGCCCACATCCAACTTGACCAAAACTTTGACTGCCACGTTCTCCTTCATACAAGCTCAGATTGATGAACGGTTCACACCTCCATGATCAGGACAACAAGATCTACGCTTTGTTCTTGAGTCGAAAACATTTTGAGCACTTTGATTTTTTAGCGCTCATAAGCCCTCTTTGTCCTATGTGTGTCTCTGGAGCCACCTGGATCAGATAGGAGTCCTTTTTTTGAATGAGAGTTCCTACAGCGGAACATCTCTTGGAGCCACTCCTGCATGAGGGCATATTCCTTGTATGATAGAGAAAACACATGCATGTACATCATCACTCTTTCCAACACTTATTGCAGTGACCTACACCATCTTGACACTGGGCCTAGAGATGTAGTCCCTCCTGGACGAACTCCATTATCAACGTCGTGAGTTTTATGTTGCTGATGTTTGTCATCTTCCTTCTTCTTTACAACATGAATATCCATTCCTTTATTCTATTTTAAATGCAATTATAATCACATCACGAAAGAAAAATATCTTGGTTAAATTTAGGGATTTGAGTCAACTCGAATCAATTGGCCAACGAAGGCCCCACTTGACAACCTGGCCTGATGGAGGTAGCTTGATGGTATAGCCCCGAAAAAAATTTATGACTTACAAAGAGAAAGCACTAGGAGACATGGCATCGAGACACAATGGTGATAAGGTTGGCAGTGGTAGCTAATGATAAAGGCGTAGGGAGGTCCCCACAGTGACAAAAAAGCCCATTGAGAGCAATCCTGAAAATTGCAAAGGGGAACACAATGGAAGTGCCGAGATATAGGAATCGGGCCACATGGTGACATTCCAACATCCCGATAGAGGGAATTATTGTCATACCTCGAGATCACGAAAGTGATTTCTCACACAGTTGATCGTGCAGATCAACAATGGAGAGCTACTCTAGGGGCACCCCTCCCAAAACCACAATTCACTTAGGAGTGGTGCAGTGGCCAGATTTTGAAACATGGTGGTTTTTAATTATAACAAAGCTTGGTCACAAAACAAGGCCTCAAGGGATCCTTTATCTCTCCTCTAAGAGGAGAGGTGGCAGAAATTGATTAGCCTCGATGATGTTAGAGGATAATGTCAACATGAACACATGGTAGGAAAATTTATAATTTTTGGGCACTCGAATAGCCCTTTCCTGGGTGACACATGTCACCACTCATAGGTTGACATGTGGTAGGAGTGACATCATCCCGAAGGTATGATCCCAGCGGTTAATAAATAGGCACAAATAAAATGTGCCAGATTGTAGGGCTCTAGGACATGATGGCAGTGAACAGAGCAGAAACCAATGAAAAGGCGTTGGGTGGACACCACCATAACAACTCATCTCACTAGGAAAATCCTCAAATTTTGTTAATGGTGTGAAAAGTGAATGAGCCAAGACATGTGGGTTAAACAAATCATCCCAGCGGGGCCTTTGATTAGCTATTTATTGTGTCAGGCGGACCCCACGGGATAGCTAAGCTCACTAAGAGGAAACCGGAATAATTTCTTTGCACAGTTTATAAAAGCGTCAGCCTTGGCAGCTCTAGCCTTAGTGCCATGCCTTGGTAATTTCTCTTAGAAATGAGACCAATGGCACAAAGTTGTTAAGAAATGGAATTCATCCTGCAAAGGGCATAAAGGAACTTAGCACCCAAAGGCCTAGCCAATGATCACGGAGACCTAGTCCTATGGCATAGAGAAGAACCACAAATTCATAGGTTGAGCTAATGAAGTCAATATTGGTTGCAGAGGTTGGCGGATCAAGGAAACGAGGACTAATATTTGAAGAGAGAATTAATGGAGATCAAATCAAGCTCAGAAATCCATGCTTGCAGTACACTTTGATCTATGTGGGAAATTAAGAAGGAATGGAGAGAAATGTTATGTGTGTAGTCTAATTGTAGAATTAACTCTCAGTATAGGAGGAACACATAGGTGCCCATCCTCATGTTTAATGCAGATGTATCGACTAGGAAAATTGATGTGATATCAAGAAGCATGGAGAGCCTTGTTGTAGCCTACAGGTTGACTAATATTTAATTCCTATTATGGAGAAATGCTTAGAAACCCATTCTTAATGTTTAATGTGGGTGCAATCACCAAGCCTTGGAAGCAAAAATAGAATGGAGATCCATTTTGAGAGTATGCTTTTAGGCAGTTTGGATGGTAGTAGAGATGAAATTGACTAGTGTACAATAGAGGAACAAAACTCAGGATTGCAATTGAGCAAATGAGGGAATAAATCAAGTTGAAAATGCAACAAGAAAATCCTGATTTAATTTTGTCCTTGAATTAAATTAGGAATAAAATTGTAATTCCACATCACAAGAGAACTTGCATGAGTTAACTAAGTTAATTTGACTTAGTTGGCTCAGTTAATTCAAGTTGAGGGTCTAACTTGAGTCATGTAGAGTGTCTCCTACTTTATAGGAGCCTTTTTTGAGTTTATTTTGAGTTGTAATTAATTAATTCAATTTAACTGAGTTAAAATTAGTTAAACTAGTTCCAATTGATGGAGGAACTAGTAGGAGGTTAGATAGTGGGGTTCTTCTTCATGTGTTCAACTAGTTAACTGATGATTCACTCATAAATAACTCATGCATGTCATATTTGAGAGTTACCCAAATGAGATTGGAGTTCAAGGGAAATGTACTATTAGTTGTAGAATCATATGAATTGTACAGGTGGTGCATGAAGTCACAGGAATGCCTATGAGACTTGTGCAATTCATATTGAGAAATTTCCCTAATTAATAGGGGGCTACTTCCCATGGAAACATCGCAAGGAAATAGGGACTCGGGCAAGCCAAAATTTGGTTAAGTATTGGCCTAGGCTTGTCTAGGAAGAACTGAGACAGATAGAGATAGTGCAGAGGTTGCTTGGGCTTGAGAAAAGCATTGTAATCTTCTCATATTTTCTGACGAATGAAATATACAAATAGAAGGGGGTTTTAGCTATGGATTTCTCTAGTAAATCATTGTGTAATGTGTTGATTGAATTCTTTCTCTTGTATTCTTCGTGATTTCGTGATCGTTTAATTGTTTTCACTGATGAGTAGAATAGATTATTGTGTAATGTGTTGATTGAATTCTTTCTCTTGTATGCTTCGTGATTTCATGATCGTTTAATTGTTTCCACTGATGAGTAGAGTAGATTCAAGTCTATTATTTTAGTAAATTACAATTAGTAGTTTGAATCTACAAGGAATTTCTACATGGTATCAGAGCTTAAATCACTATAGAAGAGGAGAATACGAGTTTTTCTATTGCAAGTGAAATCAAATTTGCAGTAACATTCTTTAGAGCCAGCAGGATGTTGTTCTACGGATTGAGACTCGAATATGCTCTCAAGGGCAGTTCGAACTATATAGCTTGGAAGGGAAAGGTGGAGGCAATTTTGGAATATAATGGGCTGAAGTAATTCATAGACACAGATATTTATAAGCCTCCAACAACAGATTCTCAAGATCTAGTAGAGTGGAGAAAATGTGTTGCAAAGGCGAGAAGGATCATACTAGAAGGAGTTTGAGATCATATTGTCTCGAACCTCCACGGGAAGGATACACCATATGCAATGTAGAAAGCCTTGATTGACTTGTTTCAGAATAGCATTGACAACATGAAGCCAGCATTGAAGGGCAAGCTTCGAAAGATCAATATGGAGAAGGGAAACATAATACTACAATGCTTGAGCAAGTTCACCAATGCTAGGATGAGCTTGGGAGTTTCAGTATTACAATTGTTGATGATGATATGGTCAACCTAGCACTTTTAGGCCTTCCCAAGAGCTAGCACAACTACCAGGATTTGGTAAATGGGAGGGATCATCTACTAAAGTGGGAGCGTTTGTGGTCTGACTTGGTGCAAGAAGAGATAAGGCAGAGCATCAAATATGGAACCTCATCCAAGCATGATGATGAGGATAATTGTGCCTTAGTTAGAAAGGTGAAGAAAGGGAAAGGAAATAAATTCCAATCCAAAGGAGATTACAATCAAGGCAGAAAGAAGAATGACTTGTCGAAGATTAAATGTTTTCATTGTCATGAGTTGGGACACTATGCCATGAAGTGTCTGAACAAGAAGGCCGACAATAATCCCTTGAGGGGAGTGGCAAGTGAAGCTCTTGCTTCACAATTCAAGTTGGATTTGACCCTCATTTCTTGCATGGTGACATTGGCGATGGGTATTTTGTGGTATCTGGATAGTGGAGCCTCATTCCATATGACCGAAAATAAATATTTTTTCAATGGCTTGAAGGGGAAGAACCTCTAGATGCACATCAAAATGGGAGATGATGGAAGGTATAGCGCCACTAGCATCGGTACTGCTACTTTTCAGAGGAGGTATGATTCTCCTCTCACCTTAAAATATGTCATGTATGTTATGGGTTTGAAGAATAATTTAGTTTCAGTTGTTATGTTGGAGGACTGTGGGTACGATGTGATGTTTAGCAAAGGAAAGGCTTTTCTTAATTACATAACCTCAAGACAAGTGAAATGAATAGGGGTTTGGGTGAAGAACCTTTACAAATTGGATGTAGATGATTATGCAGCATTGAGCACAAAAGTAGAGAAGGTACAGAGCCAAGACATCGATGAATTATGGCATAGAAGATTGGGACATATTCACCATGGAGCTTCGAAGATCATGTATCAAATTTCTACAGGACTTCCCAAGGGTGCACTAAAGAAGAGAGATAAATGCAAAGGGTGTACATTGGGGAAGTACACCAAAGCCACCTTTCATGATAAGGAAATTTGAGCACAAGCGATCCTTGAAAGAGTTCACTCAGATGTGTGTAGACCATTCTCGATAGCCTCGATGACCAAGCATAGGTATTATGTAATATTTGTAGATGATTTCTCATGTAAGTGATGGATTTCATTCATGCAAAAGAAAGATCAAACATTCTCTAAATTTTGTGAATTTAAAACACTTGTTGAGAAAGACACTGGAAGGAAAGTGAAGGCTCTCAGGAACGATAATGGTGGATAACATGTGTCGAATGAATTCAAGAACTTCTATGCATCAAAAGGAATTTGACAGGAGTTAATAAAATCCCATAACCCATAGCAGAATGGGGTGGATGAAAGGAAGAACATAAGTATTGTGGGAGTTGCACAGGCAATGTTACATGATTAGGTCCTACGGTTGCACTTGTAGGCTAAATCATGCAACACAATTGTATATGTGCATACAGGAGTTCCCATGGAATTCTTAGGATGAGTACACCAGAAGAACCTTTTTCAGGTAAGAAATCAGATGTGGCACACTTCAGGATCTCATCATTTTACTGTCATGTTACCAAGGATGCAAGGAAAAATCTAGAGCCAACAGCTAAGTTGGGCATATTGGTTGGGTACATTGATACACCTCAAAACTATTGGGTGTACCTTCCATCTCACATGGTGACAATGGTTTGTAGAGATGTGAAGTTCAATGAAGAGAAGGCCATGAGATGTTCCCTTGAGAGGGAGCTTCAATTGCATGTAGATGAGGAGCTTTTAGCTCCGAAGGAAGAACCTCGTGATGATGTGGAGCAGCCACATGAAGAGGAGCACTGAGTGGAAGCACCCACTCATGCAGAGACCTCCAGAGATGGAAGGAAGCACATCAGAGAAGCTAAAAGATTGATGCATGACTATAGAGAGAATGTGGGAGCACATACATCACAACATAGGCATAGGAGGTCACCAAATCAGTACACTGGATACATGGCTATGATGAGTGATAGTGTAGATATTGATCCATCCTCATTTGAGGAAGCAGTGCAACAACCAGTATGGGTTTATTCCATGGTAGAGGAGTATGACTCCATTATCAGATATAGTGTTTGGGAAGTGGTCCCAAGACCAACATACAAGTTAGTGGCGAGTTCTAGATGGCTTCACAAGGTAAAGCAAGCAACAGATGAGAGTGTCGAGAAATACAAAGCCAAAGTTGTGTCCATAGGGTTCTCTTAGGTGGAGGGAATTGATTACGAGGACACCTTTGCTCCAATAGTGATGTGCTCTTCAATCATATATATTGTAGCACTTTCAACACAGATGGGATGGAAGATACATCAGATGGATGTGAAGATAACATTCCTCAATGGAGTGATTGAGGAAGAGGTGTACATTGAATTGTTGAAAGGATTTGAGACCTTCAACAAAAAGTCACATGTGTAGACTCAAGCGAACATTGTATGGATTGAAACAAGCACCCCATGCTTGGTACACTAGTATTGACAACTATTTCACCGGGTTGGGCTTCACCAAAACTGAGGAAGATGCAAACCTTTACCATATTGTGGTTGAAGGTAAATTATTGACTATAGTATTATATGCTAATGATTTAATTCTAACAAGTGATGAGAAGTTGTTCAAATCTTGGAAATAGGATCTTGCAAGAGAATTTGAGATTAAGGACCCGGGGCTCATGCATTATTTCCTTGGTATGGAAGTATGGCAAGGATATGAGGAATTGTTTGTCTCTCAAGGTAAGTATTCCAATGATATATTGAAGAAGTTCCACATGGAGAGAAACAAACCCATGGAAACTCCTCTAGCAAGGAATTGGAGGAAGGAAGATGCTACTTCAAGTGAAGTAGTGGAGGCTAATATTTACAGGAAGCTTATGGGTTTACTTATGTATTTGGTGAACACTGGACTAAACATATGTTTTGCAATTAACTAGCTTAGTCAAGCAATGGTTAAGCCAACCAAACTCTTTTGGAAGGCAGTTAAACATGTGTTGAGATACCTCAGAGGCACCACTCAGTTTTGTCTTTGGTACAAATAGATAGAGGGAGTGAAGCTGCAAGGCTTCACAAATGCAGATTGGATAGGGAATCCATCAAAGAGGAAGAGCACATCGGGGGGAATCTTCAGTATTGGGTTAGTAGCAGTTTTTTGGTAAAACAGGAAGTAGAGATCAGTTGCACTCAGTTTGGAAGAAGCAAAGTGCATGGTTGTTTGTCAAGTAGCTTGTGAGGCTATCTGGATAAGGAAGATCTTTGTTGGGTTATTTGGTCAGCAGATGCATCCTACAGTGATTTACTGTGACAATCAGAGTTGTATAAAACTCTTTGAGAATCCATTTTTTCATAATCGGTCCAAGCATATTGACATTTGGTATCACCATCTACGAGAGTATGTGCAGAGGAGAATCATGTTTCTAGAGTACATTCCTAGAGAAGAACGTGATGTCGACATCTTGACTAAAGTGCTTTCAGGAGGAAAATCCAAGTTCCATAGAGGTAGGATTGAGTATCTGATAATCCCTTTAATATTGAAAGGGAGTGTTGAAAATGCAGCAATAAAATCCAGATTTAATTTTGTCCTTGAATTAAATTAGGAATAAAATTGTAATTCCACATCACAAGACAACTTGTACGAGTTAACTAAGTTAATTTGACTTAGTGGACTCAGTTAACTCGAGTTGAGGGTCTAACTTGAGTCATGTAGAGTGTATCCTACTTTATAGGAGCCCTGGTTGATTTTATTTTGAGATGTAATTAATTAATTCAGTTTAACTGAGTTAAAGTTAGTTAAACTAGTTCCAACGTGTTATCGCTCCTCCATATCTCCAAGGCTAAGGAAGAGTCTAGCTAAGGTAACCACATACTAACCATTTGACTTGGTATCTAGCCCTACCAAGATGGAGAGGGTTATCTCCACAAAATCACAGCCAAGAGGGATGGATGAATTAGGGTTTTAGGCTAGGTATAAAGTGCAGAGGGTTGTTTGATTTGATTTGGTGGGGTTATTGCTAGATGAGGGTATTAGGTCAAAAACTAGGTTAGGGAAAATAAGATATGATTGCGGACATTCAAAGGGGCAAGGTTGGCAATAGGTTTAGCACTTAAAAAGGTGATTGGTGAGATGGTTTAAGACTGATGAGGAGTTAGGAAGATCATATGAGATGTATTCTTCCTAAACTGAAGAAAAACAGAAAAATTATGATAACTTTCCCAAAACTGAGTATGAGAAAACATGTATTCTGCCTATCAACTTGAAAATTACCATATAATGGACATGAAATGGTTTGAGTTTTAAAAACATTCATACAAATGATAACATAGAAGAAACAATTCTAAACATCAATAGCACATGTATCCCAAAGAAATAGCTGCAACTCATATATTAACACTGGCCAAATTCTGATACAATAGTGTCTCTGATCACTAGTACAACATCCAACTGAGTCCAACCTCTTAAAAGAGTGTAGAAAGATAAGATATAGACAACAAAACAAACTCCTCCCAACCTCAGGGGTCGAATCCATGAGAGGAGGAGCACTTCCACCAAAATTTGAACTAATAGCTAGAGTGTAGGGTGGTCAAAGTGATTCATCCCTAATTACATTGAAACTGATTCATTTGACTTGATGAATTCTATTTACCTAATGTATTTACCTCCTAGGTAATAGTAAAATACCATAATTACATTTACCATATCAATTACATCAGTAAAAATTTGATTTCCAAAGATGAAAATCAAAACTAGAGAAAAATAGTGAAAAATCACGCAAATTGTCCTATGCACAGCGCCAGTGGTCTATGCCTAATGCCTTTGGTCTATGCGCAATGCCATCTTCCAGGTGAGTTTTGAAGGGGTTCCTGATGTCCAAATAGACCTTAGGATAACACATTGGAAATATTGTCTTTTCTAATTTCTATAAATGTACTTGTTTCCAAAAAATGATAATATTTGACCCTCAAAAAATTCAATCTCCCAAGACTGCTCCTGTGCGCAACACGTAGCTGAGAAAGAGGGCAAAGATGTGATTTTTGAGGTGTTTTTGGCCATTTCTCCCTGTCAAATTGACCAATTTCGGTGTGCCAATAGTCAAAATTGCATGTTTACTACCTTATGAATCCAATGGTGGTGTTTTTTTTCATTTGGAGGCCTATAGAATGTGCGCAACACCTAGGGTGTTGCACATAGGACAATCCAACTGTGTAAAAACTGTCAAAGTTTGCACAAAAACCCAAAAAATTAAAAAATGCCCAGAAACTTGCCAAAATTGACACATGAGATGCCGATGAAGTTTTTCAAGCATGGAAAGAGGCCTAAGCAAGGATATCAAGTTTTCTCTTCTCGTCTTGCATATTTAGGGTTTCAGGCTATGACTTCACTTTCTTGAGTTTTGACCTTTCTATTTGGTTTCTCCAGCAATAATGCTTTGTCATCCTCCTCTGTATGTCATTGTCTCTTTTGGCCTTGTCTAGGAGCTTCTCAATATGGTTTTTAACTCTCTTAAGGCAATGCTCCTTGTTTTCATTGATCATTATGGAAAATTATTCATTTAGGGTAAGCTCCTTGGCTAGGTCATCTTCTTTCTGTCTCTCTAGTTCTAATGCTCTCTTTAGGCCTTTAGTTCTTAGCCTTTTTCTTGACAATTGTTCTTCCAGCTCAGCAGGATCACCATATTTTCCATATGCTTCATCAAGTGAGGCCTTAGCCTCGGTTTCTTCTCTTTTGGCTTTGAGAAGGTCCACCTCCATGATCAGCTGTTTTGTTTTCAATTGTTGGTTTTCCTACTCAAGAAATGAAATGACATATTTAGCTCTATCCATTTGAGTTTGAAATTGTTTGATTTGGGCCTCTTTTTCTTTGATGATCAAGCTTGTGTTTTCATGATCATCTTGTTGATCCAAGTCAACAAGGTCAAATTATGTTTCTGTCTCATGGAAGTCTTCATCCTCATGTTTGATCTCTACCTGAACCTCTCCTTCTGTCATCTTTTCTTTGCCTTTGTGTACTTGTTTTGATGATGAAGAAGGTAGGGCCCCTCCCACAATCTGTGGGGAAAAAACCTTCCTATGACCTCTCTAATAAGTATATGCCAATGTGCCCAAATCTACCCTCTTAGGCTTGATGACCTTAGCTTTGCTAGGTGACCCTGTATGATCAGACAATGGTGATGATGATAGAGAAATAGGCTAAGATGATGGAGGGATAGATGTAGTGGGCTGAGATGGAGGGGGTAATGTTTCCAGCATGATGATTAGTGGGATGAGATGAAGAAGGCATATCTTCAACATGTGGAGCTTGTGGAGTAGTGAAAATATCATTAGCAATGAAAGTGTACCATGATATGTTCAATTGATTAAGGTGACGAAGGACAATGATCTTGATCAGAGAATGATGAAAGAGGTTGTTCATTTGCAGATCATAATTTTTTCCCTGAATTATGTGTGACATTTTTCAATGCTCCTGAACAAATAATAAGGAATATTGAGCATTTTGACTCTTGTGAAGTGCATGAGAAATTAGATGTGGTATGTGTAGAGTCTGGAAAATCTGCCTTCACAAGTGAAGTACTTCATGATGATTTTCATCATGGGAGCATACTTATCAAGAAGTTGACTAAATGGAAGAATTTCTTTCTCTCATTTCTGTACTGAGGCTTTAAGTATGGCTGATAATACTGATCATCTAGTTTTTGAGCTTTAAACCACTTTTCACCCACATTAGGTATTCCAGTAGCAGCAGCAATGATGGCTGAGGATATGGTGAAGGTTACACCAGTAAGGGTCACTTGATTTTCCTTAAGATTTGAAATGAAAACTCTAGTCAAAATAGGGTGGCTTTGAACTCTTTGTATCATTTCAAAAAATTCAAAGCATCCCATATGCTTGAAACAAGACTTGACTATCATGGGTGAGGCCACTAGTTCTCTAGTGTTGGTAGGATCAAACCTCAATATTCTTCCTCCTTTGTGTGGCCTTCTTTCTTCTGTATATTCCTCCTCTATAAAATCTCTATCTTCCTCCTCCATGATGTGTTTTTGTTCTTTTTGTCTTGAAACCCTAGGGATTAGGAAATGGGAGTGGGAATGGGGTAGGAAAAATTTAGGGAATGGAGGAAGGAATTAGGGAACTAAGGGAGGTGATAGGGGATTGAAATATTTAAGTGATTTGGAAATTGGTATTTTATTATAGGTATGGCAGTATGGTTGCCTAGGAATTTGCTGCCTAGGACTTAGGGTTTAAGGGAGAATAAATTTGGGATAGGGATTTAGCAATACAAGGGTAGTGATAGGGTTTACTGTTATGTGGGAAGGATATTAGGGTCTTAGGAACAATTTTGGAGGTGTGGGAATGAAACTAGGGTTTACAAGTTTTGAGAACTCCAAGTTTCACACAAGAAACTTCATAGCATGAATTGATGACTTGTGAAATGTAAGGAGGGTATGTACAAGGCCTTAATTACTTTATAGGAGGTTAAGAAACCATGTGCTAAAGGTTTGGAGTACTTGCATGAAATTTGAGAGCTTACGTATGAAATTTGACAGGTGTGTAGCGCCTTTGATGCATGTGCAGCGCCTGACTACACTATGTGCAGTGCCTTTGATGTGTGTGAAGCGTCTGTCTTCAAACCAACATTTTAGTGCCTTCCCAAAGTCAAAATTGAGCCCATGATAGCTTGTTGGAAATATCTCTCTATTTTCTACACAATGGACCTATTCAACACTGAAAATGATCAATTATAGCCCCTCAAAAATCAATTCTCCCAATACTGGTCAAAAAGTGCATAATGAGGGTGAAAAATTTGAAGTATGCTCTTGCAGGAAACCTTTGCAGGTCTTCCTCAACTGTATTTTTGACATTTCTCCTCAACCATAACACCTATGTAAAATTTGAAGGAGGTTTTTCATCCTTAGCCTATTATGGACAAAAACCTCTCTCAATGTTGTCAAATTCATCTCTGTTTGGTCGAAAACATACTTTGAAGCAAACCTGGCCCGATGTGTGGCAAATGATTTGTCCCTTGGAATGACTTCTTGAAAAATGATGTAGACATGATTTTTATGAGTTTTAATGGCCTCATACTTGCTGAAATTACCTCCCTTAGGCCTCCTCTTCTCATATGTCTCTTATTCCATAGCCAAACCTAGATCAGTGGGAGAGGAAACTAGGGTTTAGTGCTTGTGGAAAATGATGATTTGGACACCCTTGGGAAAAGACAACTCCCTTTGGCATTCACTTAACTTTTTGAAACATTACCCTTTCACTTGAATATTTCCTTTGATAAATTTATCTTTTGATGGTCTTTGAGAACTCTTTGAATTTGACTTTGCTTTAATGAAGTTGGCATATAGAGATTGAGTTGGCAGCTTAGGAAAAGTACTTATTACATATAGTGAACATAAAATTACATGACGAAATAAGCATTTCTCTTTACAAATATTCTTTACATGGTGAAGAGATGTTATTTTATCACCCTTTGCTTGCTAGTCTTATGCAATGGAATGGAGTTTTATTGGAACCTTGGAAACCCTAATGACCTAATGAAACCTTGAAAAACCCTAAAAGACCTAATGAGACCTTGAAGGACTGAATTTAAAGATGACATGACTAATGTGATGGCATGATGTCATTAACTTTATGGAAAATGGATACTCAGCAAGGTTGAAATGAGCCAACAAAGGGTAAATTTCTAAAAGGAGTAAAGTAAACCCTAATTCAACCTTCAATGACCAAATTTTTGCATGACAACCTACTGGAATGACAAAAATTTCAGAGTGGGACCCTAATATGATATGAAAAGAGGATTTTTGATCACTAATGGCAGTATGCAAACACTGACAAACACAACAAATGGAGAAACTAGTAGGAGGTTAGATAGTGGGGTGTTGCTTCATGTGTTCAACCAGTTAATTGATGATTCACTCATAAATAACTCATGCATGTCAGATGTAAGAGTTACCTAGTTGAGCTATGATTTCAAGGGCAGTGTACTATTAGTTGTATAATCATCTGAATTGTACATGCAATCAGAGGAATGCCTATGAGGATTATGCAATTCATATTGATGAATTTCCATAATTAATAGGGGGATAATTGCAAAGGAAATAACACAAGGAAATAGGGACTTGGGAAAGCCAGGATTTGGTTAAGTATTGACCTAAGCTTGTCTAGAAAGCAGTGATACATATAGAGATAGTGTAGAGGTTTCTCAAGCTTGAGCAAAGCATTGTAATCTTCTCATATTTTCTAACTAATACAATATACAAATAGTAGGGGTTTTTAGTTGTGGCTTTCCCCAAGAAATCATTGTGTAATGTGTTTATTGAATTATTTCTCTTGTATGCTTCGTGATTTTGCGATCATTTAATTGTTTTCACTAATGAGTAGAGTAGATTCACATCTATTGTTTTAGTAAATTATAGTTAGCAGTTTGAATCTACAAGGAATTTCTACACAATATAGTTGAGAGAGATCAGTGGAGAGATTTTTTTGTGAGTGCATTGTTGAGAAGAGGACAAGTGTGCCTATTCTACAAATAAGAGGTCGATAGTGCCTATGCAGAGGATGGAGGCCGAGAGTGTTAGTGCATAAGGAGAAGGTTGAGAGTAGAGAGCTAGTGTGAGTATGCTACAGAAGAGTGCAAAGAGTGCTACGTATTAGTGGATGTTGTTGGGAAGAACAATGGGATGTTGTAGAGTGAGTAGAGGACAAAGTGTTGTGTGGGTTGAGTAGAGGAAAGGTTGTAAAGGAGAACAAAGTTGAAAATAGGAAAAGAGGCTACAAAATATAGTGAGTATTATTTCCTTATTGAGTGTGGGTTGGAGACTACATACATGAAGTTGGTGCTTCCATCTTAGTGGGTTTCTGAGGAAATATTTGGGATTGGTTCCTCCTACAAGTTGGTGCTTTCATAAATCCAAGGTTGGTTCTTGCAAAAAATCCGTGAAGTTGGTGCTTCACATGGTGCTTCTGGTAAGCTTATTAGGTGTCTACAAAGGAGGGAGTTGATGCTTCCTACTAGTGGGTGCTAGAAAACAATCAAAGGGATTCAATGCTTCCTATGAGTGGTGGCTCACAAATATATTGATGTAATATAATAGATTCTCTTAATTTTAAATAAATAAAAAACAATATTTGGTGGCTTTTCTCTCAGAAGAGTTTCCACGTTAAATCTTTGTGTCATATGTGTGTTGATCATGATGTGTTTTCTTGTGTTGATTCATATGGTTTTTGTTATGGTTTGTTAATGGTTTCTCCCATATAGTGGTTGCCAAGTATGAATTATTAAAGATAAATTGGCATAAAAATTTAAATTATCCTTAATACTGATTCACCCCCCCTCTCGGTATTAAACATTGTTTCCAACAATTGGTATTAGAGCCAAGTTCCTTCAGAAATAACTTGACCGCCAGAAGGAAGATTCAAGGGAAACAATGGCTAATCAAGCTTGGCTAACACCATAGGGAGTTCCATACTTAAACGGATCAAACTATAAACTCTGGAGGATTGGAATGGAAACCTACTTAATGGATTTAGATGTTGATGTATGGTGCTCAATAATGAATGGAGGAAAGAGTACACAAAATGAAGAAGCCAAAATCATCCTATTGAAATGGCTATCAAATCTAGATGTTGATAGAGTAGGGATTTATGATAAAACTAAGGAAATGTTGGATAGATTGCAATGCTTACAGGGAGGAGAAATCCACACAACAATAGAGGAAGTTGATGAACCTTGTTTCTCAAGCAATGACCCTCAACCTATGAAGGCTACTGATAATTAGAAGAAGAAAAGGAAGAAGAAGAAGGAGGCATCTGAGAGGAAAGATGCTCAAAATATTAAAGAATCTTCTTCCAATAAGGAAGTTATTTCCCAACACTCTTGAATTGATGATGAAGAAGACTCAAAAGAGAGGCCATGCTACTCAAAAGGTGTGTTATTTCTCTATGACAAATGTAAAAAGATAGGGAATTTATCCTTTAGATATTCATGTGAATTTTATGAAGAAAGAGATATAAGTACATTTAGTTTTGAAGATAGACCTACATTTTTAGCAATATCCAATGAGGGTACCTTAGAGGAAGAGAATAGATCCCAAGTGTTCTCATCCATAGGAGAAAATAAGTGTACCCTTGGAAATCATGAAGATGGAATACTCCTCAGACCTGTGGAAGATTCCATGGACACAAAAGATGGATTTAGATCTATGTGGTGGCTCAACTAGCACCTTTGATAGTGAATAAAATGATATGAATGGAAGGATATAATTTAGAAAGAGGTTGATCTATACTCTAAAGGAGATCAAGGACCTATTAGAGGCAAATCTCAAGCAAGAGGAGCAACTGAAATTTTATGAGCTTGAGAATGAAAAGTTGAGCAAAAGAATTGTAGATTTAAATTTTAAGTAAGAATAGGCTAGCATATTGAATGGGAGGCTAACCATTCAGCTAGACGAAAGACAAGCTCAATGTGAGAGACTGCAAGCTGAAGTAGTCTCATTGAGACATGAACTAGAAAAGAAAAATAAAGAGTTGTCTCAATACCAGAAGCTTGAGGGAAGAATAAAGGTCTTGGATGAGATGCTTGTTAAGTATAGATCGCCTCTCATTGAGACTACTTTTTATCCCAACAACAACAAAGGAAAAGAATTCACTGGATAACAACAATAGATATGAAAGAATTAGTAGCAAGAGAAGAAAAGGAAACATCAGAATGGTAAGAAGAAACATCAAGGAGTGCAATAGAATAGAGCCAAGAAGCAGCAACAAGGAGAGAAACAAAAGAGAGCTAAGAAGCAACAATAAAGAGTGCAAGGCAGAAATATAAACTTCCATGGAAGCCACATAAATAACCAACAAAATTCATTTCCCCCTCGAGGACAAAGCCTTCAAAGAAAAGGTAACTTTTGTCATCAAAAGCCTTTTCATGGTTATTTTTTTTCTTGCAATAATTTTGTACATAAAGCCATAGATTATAGATGGCATGCAAGAAAACAAGATATGTTAGGAAACGACAACACAAGATTGCAAAAAGTGGCTAGGAGTAAGCATGTTGGTAGTGATATAAGTTTTTAAAAGAATGATGTCGAGAATAGTCACACTCCTTTGCCTCATTCTAGTGCCATGTCACATGCCAAATTGTAGCAATATTGGGAACAAGAGAGAAAACTGCAAATATCAGAAGAAAAAATGTGCTTCTCAACATATGCATGAAAATATTTCATCTTGGGATTTGAAGACAAAAAGGAAAAAAAGAGCAAAGGATTATGAGTTCATCTTCAGTGCTCAATACCAAAAGGACTTGAAGAATAAAGGAGGAACAAATTGCTTTGTAATCGCAAACTATAATGAGCGCAAGCTTTAGGTAAGGAAAAGGTGCAACAATAACCCAATTACCATTCACTTGCAAACAAAGCAAAAAGACAAAAAGTGGTTTCAGGTGAAAAAAGATGATTTGAAGCAGAAGTGCCCTCTAGGCATGTGCAACCAAGAAAAGGCCCAAACATGGGTAAAAGGGGAAGCTAGAAAGAAGTGTTGTTGATAGGATTCACCCAAAGAAGGTATGGATGAAAAAGAAGGATGACTTGCTCAGGGGGGAGTAAATCCTCTATTTATCTTCATTAAAGGAAGAGAATGGCCTCAAATGAGACCAAATTAGTCAGATGCAAGAAGCTAGAAGGAATAAACAAAGAAGTGCACCTGATTGTTGAATTTATCGTCATGTCCTCTTGCTGATTACAGCAATGAATTTGTTTCTTTTATGTATCAATGTTGAAAGAGAAAGGATAGTGTAGCCATCATGAGTTTAGGGGGAGTACACAAAAACATTTTATGTTGTGAAAATAATATGTGCTGCAGTTGAATCATGAAATGAGAAGGAGCCCAGAGTTAAGTTAGATCGACAGGATCAGTCCCCACCCAGAAGCAAAGAAGCAGATATAAGATATCAAAGAGCATTGGCTCAGGGGGATGTGCTTTAGTAAGCAATAGAAGACAACCATTTTCAACCTTAGGAAGAGATATTACCGAGTAAATGAAAGGTTTTTATCTTGGTTTAAATACTCTTATTTCATTTAAGTTGTTAATTTCATTTTTCCTAGCAATCTTGTGATTCATAAAACACAATGGGTACATGCTTTGAATGTCTCTTAGCCATCAATTGGTATCGCTATAGAAATTAGTGGTCTGGGTTCGTATGGAGCAACCTTTTGTGCAAATGGGCATTTTCTTTGAGAAGGAGATATTAGAGTTTCCTTGTGACATTGTCCAATTTGTATCAACTTTTTGGTGAAATTGGTGTCAATTAAGCAACAATTCCTATTTCAAGTAGCATGATTCTCAGGGGGAGAAAAGTTGATTAATATAGATGCTCAAGAGGAGCAAGCAAAGTACTGGAAGTAGAAGAAGCAATGAAGAACAAGAAAAATGCATCATTAATTTTTGGTATCTGCATGAAGCAACAATACCACGAGCAGTGTTAATTATTATCAGTTTCCTTTAACTGGAAAAAACGATGCATTGGTAGAAAGAGTATACAACTAACAACACAAAGTGTCCAAAACTGGAGGATTCTTAAAGAACAAGCAATATATGTTCAGGGGGAGCATATCCAATATGTCTAGTTTATAAAGAAAAAAAAGTGACATGACATATTTCTAGAACTTCATCAAGAAGATATCATCCCTTGTCGAGAAGTCTATAGAATAGAATGCACATTAGTAGCCAGAGCCTCATTCAGTGATTAAAAGTGGAGTAGAATCAACTTGTAGCATTTTTCCATTGATGTCAAAAGGGGAGAGAATTATGGGAGAGCAAGTTGTGATAGCCCATGCAGAGTAGAGAAAGCCATTGGTGGCTCATGCAAGTGAAGTGAGGAAGCAACATGAGGTTTGAACATCAAAGTGGAAGATGTGATGAGGTTTTCCCATCAATTCCAAATAGGGATATTGTTGGATAGTTGGCACTACCTGGATGTCTAGTGGAAGTGATTATGTTTGCATTTATGACAACAGTCGGGATAGGAGATGTGTTGGACTGTTGGCATGGTCTAATGGCTATTGGTAGCAAGTGTGTTGGCATTGATATCAACCAGATGAGCATTGAAGCTAGTGGCAACAAATGATGGTATTAATGTGTTTGATGTGTCAAGCTTAGGGGGTGTCCCATCGTTGTTTTTGTCTCTTGTAGAGAATCAACATAGTAGTAGGCTTATTGGAGAAGCCATAATATGATGGCTATCAATGGGATTCCCAAGATTTGGAGGAGATTATTCCATAGGAATTGATCTCAAATTCTCCTAGAAGTCACGTAGTTGGATAGTTCTCATAAAGAAATTTCCAATGGTAGGTGGAAGTATGAAAATGGCCTACTGGATTAGGATTTATTGCCAGTCAAAGTTGAGGTGCCCCAAAGTTAGATGGCAGAGTTAAATACGGCTTGGGTCAAAGTGGTGACCAAGTCTTGGCGCATAGAAAAAGTTGGCAGCATTTCCAAACTCGGCGGAAAATTCTATTAGATCGGCCAAAAGGAGTTTTTGGTAGATGTGGCATGGACAACGCAGCAGCAAGAAGCAGTTTTATTGGCTAACAAGCGAAGCCCACCTGACAACCTAACCTGACAGACTTACCCTGGTGGTACATGTTTGGCACACAAGTTAAAGCATTAGGATGTAATTGAGGGGGTTGACGAGGAGTGTTAGCAGAGTAGCGGGAAGCAATTTTATTGGCCACCAGAGGCCACACTTAACAACCTTGTCCAGTAGAGATATCCTAATAGTATAGCCCTAGTAAAGCCTTATGGATTACAAAGTGAAATGCTGGGAGATAGGGCACCGGGTCACAGTGGTGATAAGCTTAGAAATGTAAACCAATGAGAAAGGTGTTAGGAGCCCCCCATAGTGACAACAAATCCCACTGAGGGAAATCATGTAAATTGCAAAAGGGAACACAATGGAAGCATTGGGACATTACGCCATCCCGATAGAGGAAATTATTTTCAGGCCTCGAGGTCCCGGAAGTGGTTTCCCACACAGTTGATCATGCATATCAATGGCAGAGAGCTACTTTGGGGGCACCCCTCCCAAAAACATAATCCACTTAGGAGTGGTACCAGAGCTATATTTTAGAAACTAGCGGTTTTTTATTATAACAGAGGTTGGTCACAAAACAAGGCCTCAGAGGACCCTTTTTCTCTCCTCCGAGAGGATAGGTGGCATAAATTGATTAACCTGGATGACATCGGAGGATGATGTCAACATAGACATGTGGTAGGTGGATTCAACATTTTTTGACACCTGAATGGCCCTTTTCTGGGTGACACATGTCACCACCGATAAGTCGACACGTGGCAGGAGTGACAGCATCTCGAAGGTATGATCCCAGTGGTTAACAAACAAGAGAAAAGAAAATGTGCCAGATTGCAAGGTGTCAGGACACAATGGAAGTGAACAGAGTGACAACCAATGAAAAAGGAATCATTCAAACCCCATCAAGACAACTCGTCCCACTGGGAAAATCCTGAAATGTTTTTAATGGTACGCAAAGTAAATGTGCCAGGACACATCAGTCAGACACTGCATCCTAACAGGGCCTTTGATTGGCTAGTGATTGCACTGGGTGGACCCCACGGGACAACTAATCCCACTAAGAGGAAATCAGAAGAAGTTATTTGCATAGTTTATAAAAGCATTGAACTTGGGAGCTCTGGCATTAGTGCCAGGCCTTGGCCATTTCGCATAGAAATGAGACCGATGGCGCAAAGTCATTAACAAAGGGAATTCAACCCGCAAAGGGCATATAAGGACTTAGCACCCAAAGGCCAAGCAATGGTCGCAAAAACATGGTCCTATGGCAGAAACATGGTTAAAGGGTCTGAGAAAAAGGGGCTATAATAAATAAATAAAAAGTTCGCAGAGTTATATTTCGTAGTGCTTTGGTGCCTTGGGCCAAGCTAGGCACTTGTGCCATATTTAGAGGACCTCTACAAGTTGGTGAACATGCGTGAACGGGTCGGTAGCTATGCAACATAATGCACTATAATAGGGTCGATGGATGACTAAAAATAGAGAAGGACCACAAATGCATAGGGTGAGCTAATGAAGTCAATATTGAATTTAGAGATCGATGGATCAAGGAAATGAGGGCCACGATTTGTGAGAGAATTAATGGAGATCAGGTCAAGCTCAGAAAGCCATGCCTGTAGTACACTTTGATCTCTATGGGAAATTAAAAAAGAATGGAGAGCCATGTTATGTGTGCAGGTTGACTGAAGAATTAATTCTCAATATAGGAGGAACACACAGGTGACCATCCTCATGTTTAATGTAGATGTATTGACCAGGAAATTGGTGCTACATCAAGAAGCATGGAGAGCTTTGTTGTAGCCTATAGGTTGACTATGAATTAATTCATAGTGTGGAGAAATGCTCAAAAGTCCATTCTCAATTTTTAATGTGGGTGAAGTCACAAAGTCTTGGACACAAAAGTAGAATGGAGAGCCATGCTGAGAGTACTATCTTGGGCAATATGGATGGCAGCAGAGACAACATCGACTAGTGTGTAGCAGAGGAACAAAACTTAGGATTGCAATTGAGCAATTCGGGGAATGAATCATAGTTTAGAGGGCTGAGTGGAGAGATATATGCATGAGTGAACTACTGAGAAGAGGCCAAGTGTGCTTGTGTTGCAGAGAAGAGGTTAAGAGTGTCTATGCAGAGGAAATAGGTTGAGAGTGCTAGTGCAGAAGGAGAAGGTTGAGAGAAGAGAGCCTATGTGAGTATGTTGCTTCAGAGTTCAGAGAGTGTTGCGTATTATTGGATGTTGTTGGGAAGAACTATGGGCTACTACAGAGTGAGCAGAGGACAGGGTATAGCATGGGCTGAGTAGAGGAAAGGTTGCAAAGGAGAAGATAGCTACAAATATGTAGAGAGGCTGTGAAATACAATGAATGTTATTTCCTTATTGAGTGTGGGTTGGAGCCTACATACAGGAATTTTATGCTTCCATCTTAGTGGGTGTCTAAGGAAATCTTTGGGGTTTGTGCCTCCTGCAAGTTGTTGCTTGCATAAAGACAAGGAGCTACAAATTGGTGCTTGCAACAAATCCGTGAATTTGGTGCTTCACATGGTGCTTCTAGTAAGTTGATTGTGTGTGTAGAAAAGGAGGGAGTTGGTGCTTCTTGCTAGTGGGTGATAGAAAACAACCAAAGGGAGTTTTTGCTTCATGTGAGTGGTGGCTCACAAATATATTGATGTAATGGAGTAGGTACTATTAATTTTATATCAATAAAAAAACAATATTTGGTGGTTTTTCTTCGATAAGGGTTTTGACATTAAATCTCTGTGTCATATGTGTGTTGCTCATGATGTGTGTGGTTGTGTTGATTCATATGGTTGTTGTTATGGTTTGTTAATGGTTGCTATCATATAGTGGATGCAAAGTATGAGTGAGTAAAAATAAATTGGCATAAAATTTCAAATTAGCCTTAATATTGATTCACCCCCTTCTCAGTATTAAACATTGTTTCCAACATAAATCACATACACCTCTCATCTTCCAATATCTCATATTTTAATATGGAAAAGTGTTAAGTTTTTGGAAATCCAGGGAAGATCCAAGGGGTCAAAGCTATAGATGAGTGATTTTCAAAGTCAATCTTTGAAAAATCATGCATAAGAGTAGGAAACAAAAATATCCAATTAAAGTGAAGCAAAACATCATTTGTGTTGAATTCATCATGAAAGCTCAAAATCCTTTGATCTTGCTACAAAAATATTCTAGTTGCTCATGAAAACCATTAACAACCTAACAACATTTAAAGATGGATCAAGATCAAGGAAAACTATGTTGGACATAGTGTTGTCATTGTTGAAAACCATCACCAAAGATGTCAAATGGGAAGTCTAGAGGAATGACAATGTCCTTCATGAATCAAAGGAAATAATATGGTAGTCCAATCTCTTGCATGACCTTATCAAATGAAGAAAAGGTCGTTTGAAGTTTACTAGGTTTTTCCAATTTTATGATGTCCTAATGAGTCTATGAATGGTATTTTTAGATATTTCTCTTTAATACCTTTCCAACAATATGTCGCACTTGGAAAACCTTCACTTGGATATGAAGTTATGATCGTTTGAAGTTGGGAGCTACAATGAGGAAGAAAACACAATTTATTTGAAAACCACCAAATTTGCTATACATCACACATATTCAGATCATATCTATATTTTTATGGGAAATATATGACAAATACTGCATGAAATTACACACTATTTAATTGTGTTAAATATCATCGTCTTATGAAAGATCTGGCCATTAAAGAATTCTTGGACAATAGATTTGATGACAACTTACCTGAACTTTAATGAAGTTAATCAACACTTGGCCTCTACCATGTTGGCCAGTTCTGTCAGTGACACGTGGTGGCCCATTTTTTTAGTGGCATGTGGCATCTTGCGATTGGAAACAACGTGACGATGTGGTAATGTGACATGGCTCCTCCGACAAGGATGCTAAGCTAGCAGATCTAAGTGGTGACATTGACACATGGCCATTAGCAGCTGGCCTAAGATGATAATGTGGCTGACAAGGATGATGTGACATCCTGTCATGATGCCTTATGTCATGCCAATATGGCACTTTCAACTGGACAATAAGGGCTACACTCTATGACACATGGCCCACTTAGAATTCACCACATGGCAGGTATGATGTCATAGTGACGTCAACAATTGGTTGCACAATGACCCTTAGATCTTGGTCATTTGAATGTGGTCCCATGGAGTTATCAAAGGTCATTCCATTCCTCCTAAAGGTGCTCCCTCTAGTATGTATATTGGGTGCATGGATCGTATTAAAAGGCATCCAAAACGAGCATGGAAAACAAGGTGAAGGCTTGGCCTTCGTGGCTACTTTGAGGCAATGTGGTTTGAGTGGTTTCAGGGTAAAAGCTTTGTGGAGTATGTCGAGAGCATAATTCTTTTGATTTGCTTGAAATTTTTTTTGACTGGATTCATTCTAGTTTAATGTGGATAGTGTCAAGAGAACAATTCTTTTGATTGGTTTGATAGTTTTGTTGATTGGTTAATTTTGGTTCGACATTGAGAGTGTTGAGGGCACAACTCTGTTGAATACTTTGACATGGACAATTCTGAGAGCATATCTTTGTTGATTGGTTTGGCATGGACACTGCCAAGAGAACAACTTTATTTATTAGTTTGATGTGGACAATGTCAAGGTCATATATTTGTTGATTAGTTCGACATGTACAATGTTGAGGGCACAACTCTATTGATTGGTTCAACATGGAAAATGTCAACGGCACAAGTATGTTGATTGGTTCAACGTGGATAGTGTCAAGGGCACAAATTTTTTGGTTGGTTTAACGTGGAAAATGTTGATGGAACAACTTTGTTGATTGGTTCAACATGGACAGTGTTGAGGGCACAACGTTGGTGACTAGTTCAGCCCTGGTGTGACATGGAGAGTGTTGAGAAGACTTTTTTTGTTGATTGGTTGTTGGGATCTAGTGTGGCATGGACCTTTGGTTTAATTCAAATAAACTTGATGGTTTCAACCTACATAAGGTATGTAGTAGTGCAGTTGGTTGGAAAATTATTAGTTCCCCGTGAGGTTGACAATTTGAATACGGCATAAGGTTGATTATTTTATTATTTTTTATTTTGTTGATGAAGGGCCATTTTGTCAAACATTTAAGCCAACCAAAGGTAACAATTTTTTAGAAATACTACAAATATTTGTACATTTTGTAGAACGCATGTTGAGAAGAACCATTTTGTAGAACAATTAATGTTTTCTAGTCTTTTGGGGGCCAAATTCAGTGAAATTTGATTTTGAAAAGGGATTATTGGTTGTATTTATTTGTAATTTGATAAAGGAAAATGGAAACAGTTGTTGATATGAACAAGGTCATGGTTATTTGAAATATGAGCATGAGAACAAGTTTTTGACATAAGGCAAGTTGGTTTGGTTATTATTTGAGCTTATGGATCCAATTTGAAATATTGTGAAAAGTGGTCCACACCAAGTTGAATATCGAGGTGGGTGCCTCCACTAAGGTTTGTGCCCCAATTAGGTTGTTTCCTACATCATCAGAGGTTGGTGCTTAAATTAGGTTTTTTTGTATAACAAGTTGATGCTTCATTTCAAGGTTGGTGCCTCAATCAAGTTGTTGCCTACAGAAAGTTGGTGCTTGCATTTTTAAAGGATGGGTATCTCCTTCTGGTTGGTGCCAGTAAACATTGTAAATTTAAGATTGAATTTAAAAGATAATAATATTTGCGGTTTTCTCTCACAAGGGTTTCCATGTAAGAGATTGTGTTCTTATGTGTTGATGTGATGGTGGTCTCTTTATCCATAGTTTCATTCATTGTTATGATTCACATTATTTTCAGATGCATTTCTATATGTTCAACTATTGATAAATGGTTTTCAAATGATGAATTTTCCATTACATTGATTCACCCCCCTCTCAGTGTGATCTTTGGTCTAAAAATTAACAATTAACCATTAACAACTGGAAGTTTTATCCAAGGAATCATAGCAACAAAATGTCAAGAAGAAAATATGGATTTAAATTCATAATATGTTATGATCTTGGAAATTGGGTTGGAAGAATTCAAAAGGATGAATGATGTATTTTCAAAGGAAAATGAATTTTTCCTCCTCAAGAAAGAGATAGATGCATCAAGACAATCAACAACAGAAAATCAAGAAGGAAACAAGGTCAAAATAAGTAGCAGGGAACAATCATCCAAGTACCACACATTCTTTTATGGAAACTATTATATATGATATACATTTGATCATAAGATAGATGACTATAATTTTTCAAGTAAACTATCTAGAATTATGTAGGGTGGAAATTGAAGAAACTCATTTTCACCTTTTCAAATTCATATTGAATATTTTATATGTCACAATTTTGGACACAAGGCCAGGGATTGCAAAATCAATCAAAGAAAGGATGCCTACCTAAAGTGTGGAAGAAAAAATAAGAAAAGTGTGGAATCATTTTGTATGCTTAGAAATAAGAAAATAAATGGTATGCCAATAGTGGTTGCTCAAGGCACATGACAAGGGATCAAAAAACGTTTATCAGCCTTAAGGAGATAGATGGAGGTAAGGAAATTCTTGGAATAATGCTTCTTCAAGAATCACAGGAAAAGGATTTTTCAGCATTAAAAATGGAAGAACTAAAGCCCAATATGTCCTATATGTGGAAGGATTGAAACATAATCTTTTGAGTGTCATTCAAATGTGTGATCAAGGGTTCGATGTCACATTCAAATCTAGGAGATGTGAAATTAGAAATTCAAATTATGTTAAACTTATAACAAAATGTAACATGATCAAAGGTGATGTATACATACTTGATGCATCTGAAATTGAAAAATGTTGTGTTGGAAGGATATATGAAAGTTGGTTATGGAACAAAAGGTTGGGACATATCAATTTCAACAACTTGATAAAAGTCACAAGAACACAAGTTGTTAGGGGCATGCCCATAATCTCAAAGCCTCACAATGTCATTTGAAAAGAATGTCAATTTTGGAAGCAAACTAGAGTCTTCTTCAAGAAAAAAGAATATTCAACATCCAGGCCATTAGAAATCATTGAGACGGATCTTTGTGGACTAGTCAGGATGCATTCTCTGAAGGGGGAAAGGTATTTCATGTCGTTAGATGATTTCACAAGAATGACTTGTGTTATTTTTCTTAAATAAAAATTTGAATATTTTTATAAATTTAAGGATTTTAAGGCCCCCATAAAAAAAGAAATGGATTTGAAGATTAAATGTCTTAGGAATTATAGAGGAGGAGAATTCACCTCCCATGAATTCAATGACTTTTGTGAACATCATGGAATCACAAGGCACTTCACCATCACAAAAACAACTCTGTAGAATGGTGTGGTTGAGAGAAATAATTGATCAATGCAAGATATGTCAAGATATTTTGTTTTTAAAGCCCAACCTCTAGATCAGTTTTGGGGAGAAGCAATAAATACATCAGTATATATCTTGAACAAGGCTCAAATCATGGAAAAAATCACTAAAAATCCTTATGAAATATGAAAGATATACCAACCATAGTTAAACATTTGAAAGTTTTTGGAAGCAAATGTTACATCAATGTGAATGAAAAAAACTAGAGAATTTTTAATCCAGAGTTAATGAAGGAATCTTCCTAGGATATGCCTATCGAAGCAAGGGGTACATATGCTATAAAAATAAACTTAAGAAATTATTGAATGCATTGATGTGAAAGTAGATGAAGCACTACCTCATAATGAAGTTCTTCCCCAATCTCAACCTCATCATGCTATCTTCCAAGAATCATCATTAGAAGAACATGAATATGAAAAAGATGAAGAAGTTCAAAGAGAGTAAAATGAGCCTTTGCACACAAAGACTCCATCTAGATATGTACAAGAATCATCCAGAAAATCAAATTTTGGGAGACAAAGGTTTAGGTGTTAAAACTAGAAGAAAGTTTGTTAATGCATCATCTAAAGAAAAAGTAGCCTCTTTATCTCTTATGAAGCCCAAAATATTTACACAAGATAGCTAGGATGAGCATGGGATTAAAGCCATGAATGAGGAACTAGGTCAAATTTAAAAGAACTAGAGTTGGGAATGTGTTCTAATACCTGAAGGTAAAAATGTAATTGGAACCAAATGGGTTTATAGGAACAAACCCAATGAGAGTGGACAAGTTGTGAGGAATAAGGCAAGGCTCGTATGCAAAATTTGTGCACAATTTGAATGCATTAACTTTGATGAAACATTTTCTCCAGTAACTTGGATTGAATATATCAAAATGTTTCTATCCTTTGCTTGTTTCAAATGATTTAAGGTTTGACAAATGGACATGAAGTCAAAATTAATGAATGGGGAACTTAAAGAAGAAGTCTATGTTGAGCATCCAAAGGGATTTCAACTAGCAGAAGAGAAATACTATGTATGCAGACTACGAAAATCATTGTACTACTTGAAACAAGCTCCCAAGGCATGGTATTCGATGTTGGATGGATATCTCCAACATTAGGTTTTCAAAAGAGGTACTGCTAACATTAGTCTTTATATCAATATTAAAAAAGGTAACATGTCAATCATTATTGTCTATGTAGATGATAGTGTTTTTGGTAGTGATTATGATTCCATGAGCATGACCTTTGCAGCTGGTATGTAGAAAGAACTTGAGATTTCCATGATAGGGGAATTATCATTTTGCCTAGGATTACAAGTTAATAAATTGTAAAAAAGGAATTTTCATACCTCAATCTAAGTACCTTAAGCAAACTTTGAAAAAGTTTGTTATGGATAATTGTGCCTTTGTTAGCACTTCCATGATTACATGTTATAAACTCAACAAAGATGATGAGTCTCCTAAAGTGAACCAAACTATGTACATGTAAATGATCGGTGGCCTTATTTATTTAACAACATCAAGGCCAAAAATCATGTTAGGCAAGTTTCAAGCATTTCCAAAATAATCTCATGTGAACATTGTTAAAATAATATCCATATACTTGTAGGGAACTATGGCTTATGTCTTATGGTATCCCAGGGGAACAGACCTTACTCTTAAGGCTTATACAGATGAAAATTGGGATGGAAGCATGGATGAAAAAAATAGAACTAAGAGCATTATTTCTAGGAAATTTCTTGGCCTCTTGGCTCAAGAAAAAATAATATTCAATCTCTCTATCTACTACTGAAGCAGATCACATTAAAACAACCTCTTGTTGTACTCAGGTTCTATGGATGAAGAAAAATCTAAATGACCTTCAATAAAGTTGTGATAAGCCTATCTCTATAATGTGTTATAATAATAGCACAATTGATATCTCAAAAAATCATGTCATTCATTATAAAACAAAGCATTTCCCCATCAAGTATCACTTTCTTTGAGAGAAAGCTACAAACTAGGCAATTAGATTGGAATACATTCCAACCAAAGAAGAGATTGTTGATATCTTTACTAAACCATTGACAAGGGAATGTTTTGAATATATTAAACAAAGGATGGAAGTTGTTTCTTCCTCACTGGAAGGACTATCTTACTAATTTTAGCTAAGGATAAAATGGGATTTCCTCCAACCTTTGATAGGAGGAAGATGTATATAAGGAAGTTTTTGTTCAAAAAGAGAAATAATTAACATGGGGATATTCTCATGAAAAGACGTATGGTCTTAGGGGGAGATTCCATTTACAATATATCAGGTCCACTAAAAAGTTCAAGAATAGTTATGAGGCATTTACCAACAATCATGTCCCTTTATCATTAATGTCAAATGGGGAGTGAAAGCTAACATTGAAGCAATAGGATGATTTTGGAGACAAAGTAGGTATTAAAGGAGAGGAATTATGGTTAAGCAAGAAGAATCCTTGCAACCAGTGATCTGTAAACTGCTATGAATATTCCACTGGACAGTTCGTCACAACATATATGATAATATTATATTACAAATATGAGATTCTACACTATTACATTTTTATTAAAATTATAGATTTGTAGATTTAACTGTAATTAGTGCATGCATGTGAATGGAAATTATGCAGAAAAGTAGAGAATGACAAAATAATCTTATACACACACACAAGACACAAGATATACTCTCTGGAAAACCCTTTAGGAAGAAAATCCAGTTGGAAGGTGAGGCCGCTTCACTCTCTTTATCTGTCTGGAAATATGGCTACAGGTACAAAGAAGTAATTCATGTGGCCCGTGGGCTGCTATAGTGCACATATCCTCTATGTGTGATCTACCACCTATCTCTCTTAGCTATCTTTGCTCAACTATGGAAAAAAATTCTCTTGAAAGAATGGAATGCCTCTTCCTCCTAGTGGCTCGGTTATAACACAACTCAATATCCTACTAGTGGTTAATTTTGACTACAACTCTTAACTAGAGTTACAGTATAGATTATTCTAGATTCTTTTACATCATAATCATACCCCTTTTCCATGAATCATAGCAGCTGACGCAACATCCTCCCAAACTATAGGCCTGAAAATAGGAAGGTCAACTTCTGAGTAGCATAAATTTTGCATTCAGACTCCAATTGGTGTGCTTCTTGCATCATTGGAAAGATATCAAAATGCCCCCGTAAGGTTTGAGACCCTGTTTTGCCAAACTAGGTCCCACCGGTAAAAATAATCTTGTGAGTTGATTCCTCCACTTTTTCCACTCAAAATGCAATAATATGGATGACAAACAATAGAGTGATCCAATTCGGATCAAATAGTTAAGGGGAGTACCATCAACATGTCAGGGGGAGTTCGATCCATTTCCATCAATGATTATGAATGTGTGGTGGTGTTGTCATAAATGACAAAGGGGGATATTATTGGATATAGTGTTTTCATTGTTGAAAACTAGTGTCATTCATGTCAAAGGGGAATTCTAAATGAACAACAGTGCCATTCATGAATCAAAGGAAGTAGTATGGTAGTCCAATATCTTACATGAATTTATCAAATGAAGACAAAGTTGTTTGAAGTTGACTAATTGTTTGTAAATGTTATGACTTCCTAATGCTTCTATGAGTAATATGGTTGGATATTTCTCTCTGAGACCTTTCTAATGGTATATCACACTTGGAAAAACTCCTCTTGGATGTGGCATTATTATTGTTTGAAGTTGATGGCTGCAATGAGGGAAAAAAACACCAAATTTGTTACACATCACACATTCAAATAAAATATATGTTTTTTTGGGAAATCTATCACACTTATGGCATGAAATTGTGTGTTATTTAACTATGTTAAATATCATGCATCTTATGACTGATTTGGCCATTAAATAATTTATGGATAATGGATTTGACGACAACTTACCCAAATGTTAATGCAGTCAGTCAACACTTGGCCTTTGCCATGATGTCCCATTTGCTTAGTGACATGTGGTAACCCATCCATTCAGTGACACATGGTGGCTCATGATTGGAAGTAAGGTGATGATTTGGTAGTGCCACATAGCTCCTTCAACGAGGATGTTGAGGTAGTGCCACGTGTCACGCCAAAATGACACTTTCATACGGCCAACAAGGGATAAACTCGGTGACATGTGGCCCACTTAGAATTTTCCACATGGTAGGTATGAAAACATAGTAGTTGCATAATGAACCTTAGATCATAGTAATTTGGATGTGGTCCCATGGAGTTATCAAAGTTCATCTCATTCATCCAAAAGGGGATCCCGTCGATATATATATATATATATGTGTGTGTGTGTGTGTGTGTGTTACATGGCTCATATTGAAAGGCATCCAAAAGTATGGAGAACAAGGTGAAGGCATGGCATTCATGGATAGTGTGAGGAAATTTGGTTTGAGTGGTTGCGGGGTCACAACTCGCAGAGTATGTTGATAACTTATTTTTTTATTCTTTTGATGGTTTTGTTGATTGGTTCGTTTTGGTTTGACATGCATAATACCAAGAAAACAATTCTTTTGATTAGTTTGATAGTTCTATTGATTGCTTTGTTCTTGTTTGACATGGACAGTGTCAATGGTACAACTTTATTCATTACTTTGACTGGAAAATGTTGAGGGCATAACATTGTTGATAGGTTCGATGTGGATAGTGCCAAGGGCATAGCTCTGTTGATTTGTTTGATGTGGAAAGTGTTAAGGGCATAGATTTTTTATTAGTTCGACGTGGACAATGTTGAGGGAACAACTTTGTTGATTATTTCGACATGGAGAGTGCCAAGGGAACAAATCTATTAATTGGATTGATATGGAAAATGCAGAGGGAACATCTTTGTTGATTGGTTCGACGTGTATACGGTCAAGGTCACAACTCTATTGACTAGTTCAACCCCGTTGTGAAGTGGAGAGCACCAAGAATCACTATTTATTGATTGTTTGTTGGGATTTGACATGACAAGGTCCTCCATGTTAATTCAAATAAACTCAATCATTTCATCCTGCATGAGGTATGTAGTAGTACAATTGGTTGGTGTATAGTTGGTTCCTCTTGAGGTTGAGAGTTTGAACTCGGTGAAAGGTTGATTATTTTATTATTTTTTAATTTGTCAATGAAGGGGCATTTTGTCAAACATTTAAGCCAACCAACGGTAACCATTTTGTAGAACGACTACCGAATTTTATGAATTTTGTAGAATGCATGTAGGGAAGAACCATTTTGTAGAACATTAAATGTTTTCTAATATTTTTTGGGATAAATTGAGTGCAAATTGATTTTGAAAAAGGATTATTGGTTGTATTTCTTTGTAATTTGAGAAGGGAAGCTTGAAATAGTTTATGATATCAAGGAGCTCATGGTTATTGGCAATATGAGCATGAGAATGGGTTTTTGACATAAGGAAATTTGATTTGGTTATGATTTGAGATTGTGAATCCAATTTGAAATATTGTGAAAAGTGTTCCACACCAGGTTGAAGAAGGAGATGGGTGCCTCCACTAAGGTTGGTGCCTTAATCAGGTTGTTTCCTACATCATCATAGGTTGGTGCCACAATCAGGTTGTTTCCTATAACAAGTAAATGCTTGCATCATTTTTAGGTTAGTGCATTAATTAGGTTGTGGCCTAAAGAAAGATGGTTTTTGAGTTTTCAAGGGACAACATCTCCTTCTAGTTGGTGCCATTCATTGTAAATTGAATATTGAAGATAAGAAGATTTTTGGTTTTCTCCCACAAGGGTTTCCATGTAAAAGTTGGTGTTCTTATGTGTTGATGTGATGGTGGTCTCTTGATGCATAGTTTTTTTTTATTATTATGATGCACATTATTTTCTAATGCATTTCTATATGTTAAACTATTGATAAAATGGTTTTAAAATGATGAATTTTCCATTACATTGATTCACCTCCTCCCTCTCTTAGTGCGATCTTTGGCCTAACAAATGACATGGAAACAATTAAAAAAAGAGGAATTAAAGTTCCATACCATGTCTACCACATCATTGTAAACAAAGAAGTCCTTAACAAACTCTATTGTTAATTATGTCATTCATCAACATTGTTGTATGTCAATTTCCTTCTTCCAAGCTTCATAATCCATACATTTGAAGTCCAAACTTCTATTTATTTATGTAGTCAATCTTAAACTCTTCATCTTATTATTAGTATCAGATCATGACTTCAACCCATTTCCCTTTCATAATATTTACATACTTCCTTGCTCCATCAAGCCCCTCTTCCATATTGGATTTACTTTTTAAGAAGAAAGAAAAAATATATGAAAAATTAAGAAGTTTAGTTTTGAAGATCCAAGTTCTTAGCACAATCAAAACTCAAATTTTAGTTCAAAACCCAAGAAAATTTCCAACAAAAGTTATTAATAAAATTTATATGAGGTGTTTTTCATAATTTTTCATAATTTCAATGATTTCCTATGAAGATCAATTTTCGGTCTAAGGAAAATTTTTGCAAAGTTTAATATGTCCTATTCATTTCTTGTGAAGAAGCTCAAAGATTACCATACATATATTTGTACAAAAATATTCTATTTCGAGCTAAGAAGATAATTCTATATTTTTGAAGTATACATGAAGTTCATTTCTAATCCAAAATAGAGGTAAAAGAAGGCTAAACATATCATCTGTTGTGACAAAGCCTCATATCATTCAATATTGCTCCAAGATCATTAGTATTCACTTCAAGAAAAGAAGAATTCAAAATGATTGCAAGGTCACTCCGAGATTGCTCCAATATCATCACTATCCATTTCAAAAAAAGGAGAATTCAATAAGGCTCAAGGACCAATCCCAATTATTCCTATAAAGGCATAGGATCATCAATATCCATCCCGTGTAAAGGAGAAGCATATGTGCACCTATTAGCGAGCACAAAGCTATATCATTAGTATACCAATGAAGTGTTGAAATATCAAAGTTGAAGATAACAAGAAACCTAAAGCCTACAATGACGTTTCTTCCATGGAATTGAAAGTTTGGTAAGATATTTTAATGCGTTAAAATCTTGTTAAAGGTCTAAAGTTAAACGGTCAAGTGATAATACCTTCGCATTCTTATTATCATTACTCTAGACTTGTCCTAATATTTTGGTTGTTTTTAGAACCCCAAAATTTTCAAATTTGATTTATCAATACAATAAACCTAGTCTTAATAAATGTTAAGGCTATTGATTAGTTACTTTATTAAAAATTAAAACCTAACTTTATAACATACATATCCTATTTATCATTACATCAACCTATTTATCATTACTTATCCTGTTAACCTTATCTCCTCTAATCATTCCATTAACGCACCATTTATACTCTTAATATACATCATTATCATTCCTATACCCCATTATCATGGAAAATATATCTTAATGTGGTAATGACATGACTCCTTCAAGTCAAAACAAATGTATCACAAGAGAAAAGAGTTATGTTTCCTTATGATAAAATTCACCATGTTTTATACTATTTTAAAAACTATGTTTTAGCACTAAATTTGAACATTCACTCCTATACCACCTTAGAAATATTGTTTGACTTCCATTTAAAAAAACAAACAAACAAAATCTTTTGACTTATATGTGTTGTTGACCACGTGGGAAAAAAGAAAAAAGAGTAAGGGGCACACTTACAAAGATAGAGAACAATGGAATACACATCACTCCAAGTATGTTATGTTCAGACACATTAAGAGGGAAATGCATTAATTTTTCAGGGATGTTTTGTATTGAAAAATCAAAAATGTTTTGAGTTCTAAGATTACACAAATTTCCAGAGATAATCCATGTGAAGTTAGGTCTGCAAAATATAATTCCATGGTTGGAACACAAAATTAGTTCTGGTAGCTAAGGGTTGAAATGATTTGCAAAAGTAAATATTTAGTAATAGTGTTAGTTTAAACACAAAGTTAGTTAGTAGTAACTTAGGGTTGAAACAATTTTGTGTTAACGATGCCAATTTAAACACAAAATTCAAAAAAAAATGTGAATTTAAAACTCCAACAATTATTTCACATTGTAATAGTGTTCCTCTTTTTAGTCTTATATACAGTGGTTTTCCAATGCATGAATTGTTAATAGAATCAAAGTGTCTATAGGGTTTTTTATACAGAGTTCTCAATGGAAATCAAGGTAGAGCCCTCTAAACTTGAAGTGGAAAAATTACATCCTAACACAATGTTTATTCTATAAGAAACAAGATGGTTATTATTTTTCTACAAATTTCAGGGTATAAACTTGAAGTAACCAAGGCTTTTTTTCATAGCTTTGATGGAGAAAGTGCCACTATAGGCAATCTAATTATACACCTTTTTGAGCATACAATAATATAGGTGGCAGTGTTGCCCCACTTTGGGAAAAGATGTTTTAAAAATAAACAGTTGGAAGAAAATACATGGACCTCATTTTTGAAAAAATCAAAATCAAACCCCAATTGGACTAAGTGTATACCAAGAACATGTATGAAGCACCCTTGGAAAGAAATGGCTTTCTTAATTTGGAAATATATCACATGTGAAAGAAGGTTAAATGTTATACTCTTGTATCATTTCAAGTTGCTACAACATTTGAGGGAGAAGAAACATCTAAACGTGCCCTATTTTCTCTTAAACAACCTTGTAAAAAGGGTGAAAATCATTCAAAAACAACCTAGAAATGAAGAAAAAAGCTTATGACATCATGTTCTTGCTAAGCTATTTATAGAATGTAGGTTGGAAAAACATGGACAAACATGGGGGAAATTTCTTAAAGACAATGAATTTATTCAGAACACTATCAGTGAAGAGGAAGCAATAGTAGAAGAAGAAGAGATATTTGAGATACATCCACCAACATCTCACCCAAATCAAGCATCAAAGAGGGGTACAAAAAGAGGTTGTTACATATAGAAGAATGATTACTGGAGCAATGGAAAAGCGGGGCAAAAGTGACCAGCAAGAGGAAAGTCCTTTTACTAACATTGCAAAAATTCCAAGAACTAAACTTTCCACACCAACCACCTCTATCTTGGAAATAGGTCAAGATCAGCAAGTACTTTATGATTACATTGAATACTTGAAGTCCAAGGAGAAACAACCTTCAACAGGTAAGGACATAAGTAAGAAATTAAGTATTTATATAGAGGACGAACTTAAATTTATTGGAGAAGAGTTTGAAAACATAGTAAAGAGCACTCTTCAATGAGAAAAATGAAAGATTCCTATGTACATTTTTTAAGAAACCATGAAAAAAAATAAAAGGAAAATCAAGAAAATGAAAAGGACTATTGAAGAAATTAAAATATTAGGAATATATATCAAGAATCAATCTAAAATGATACTAGACATAGTATGAATCTTATGGAGGAGAATGAAAAATTGGAGGAAAAAAAATATTTCAGGAGGAAAATGTAAATATTTCTAAACAAGCATGTGAGTGGTATCAACAAAACAAGGAATTGAAATCCAAGAACAGGAGCCTAAAAGTAAGGGTATTGATGCATAGGGAAAGGAAAGCAGTGCAAACAGATAATGTGGTTGTACTTCTCAGAGCAACCAAAGCTCTATGACATTTAGCAACATTGTTTTGTGAATTATGATATGCAACAACTTCTTCCTAGGGGAGATCTCAGTTCTCAATTTTGATGAAAATTTACCATGATAATAAACTCTATTCTGGCCTAAATAAACTCGCTTTACATCACTTTTACCACCTTTTACTTCTATTTTGACTAATAAAACCCTCTCAAAGGTATTTCTATCATCTACTTTTAATTTTTAAAATTTACCACATTTTCTACATTGTAATTCTCTTTTACCATTATTTGCAGGAAGTTAGGTGTTCTCATAATTCCTAGTTCATTGAGATATTTGTAATTGAGCTAGGAAAAATTGGGAACATGGGTTTGTTCCTTATGTTCCTTATATGGTGATTTTCTTATTGGTTCAGTGAAAAATCTCGTGCACAGGCGCAGTCAACACATGATCAACTCAGCTAGTAAAAAAATAAAACACGATTTTAGGAAGGAAATATACCCAAATTTGAGAGCTTACAATTTTTTGACAATTTCATCCATTATGGAGGTTGAATCTCATCCAAATGAATGTCTAGAATATAAATTTATTGGTTGGGAAGAGGATTAACAATAGTTTGTTTGTTTTTGTTTTGTACAAATTGTGAGCAAGCAAAGCTTGAGGTACGTAATTGTTTTAGTTTTTAATTTCTATGATTACCATATACTTAACAAAATTATTAAATGAAGCTATGTTTTCAAGATTTAATTTTTATTACTATATGTAGTGCCTTTAAATTGCTTCAACTGGTAGTCTTCAGGTGTGCATGTTAAGGCTTTGGAGGGCCCCCATTGTCTAATCATGTGCATTGCCTTTTTTATTATGCATCATAGTGGATTGTTGTAGAAAAAGTGCTAGTATATATCTATGAGTTCTTCATTTTATGTTTATAGTTTAATGTGTAAATAAGCGTTTTTTTTTTTAATTTTCATAAATTATTTTTTGTATACACTAATTGTTGTATTTTCCTTTGTTCATGAATTATTCAATTAAGTTGCAACCTTGTTACTTCGTTATCATAGTTTAAATGTTGCAGTGTTCATGAACAAACTAAGTTTCTTTTCCATATAATAGCTACTTCTTTTGAGAGGCAAGCTTAGTATTGCATGGTTAGGTAAATATCGAGGAGTTTGTGAACCAAAGGCTCTAAAATCAGATTTTCTACTAGTAGGGTCCCTAATGCATATTTAACCAACCAATTCAAACTTGAATCAATCTTTTTTTCCTCACCTTAAAGTAGATTTCATTTCAATCAAGTGTGTTAGAATTTATTATTCAACCAACAACCTATGTTAGTGAACAGGACACCATTGTGTGGGCCTTCTCGAAAGGCATACTTAACCTCACAACCCGATATTATGCCAATGTAATTTTGAGTACTAGGTTGATAAGATTAGTTCCATTTTGTTGTTTGGATTGATAATTTACAGTTTTTTTTCATTATTTCTTTCTTGTACCAATTTATATCTTAGATCCTAATTTAAAAGTTGCTTTCTAGTTAGACCCTAACAACCTTAGTTTCAACTTTCTTTGAATAGCTACCTTAATCAAAATTCCATTTTATTAGTATGACATTAGATATAAGCATGCACATACAAGGCATGGCATCTCACAATTTTATGAAATCCTGGATTAATAATTTAATGTCCCAATTTATGCAAGTAAATTATACCCACCAATACCTACAAAGATGAACATGTCTCATTATTTCTTTTCAAAATCCTATTGGCAAGGGTATATAAACTTACACAAAGCATTATATTTTTCAACTAGAAGGCTTGACATTTTATTTGAAGTCTTCAAGAAACTAATTTCTAATTCAAATCGTAAATAAGAATGCAATTATTTGATCATCCACTCCATAAATGAACAAGTTTCATTCTTCGTGCAAAAGGGAACAAGATTTGATAATCATCCATTTCATAAGAAGAGGAATTATATTCATACCTACCAACATGACCCAAGTTTCTCTATAAGCAAAGCATCCAAAACAATCTCAAAAGTATGTGGGTGAAGTCTAAAAGTACGCCAATGTAGACCTAAAGAATGCAATTAAAGCCTCCAAGTAAAGAAGTGAAGACTAAAAGTTAACACATGAATAATTGAAGACTTTAGAGAAACATGATGAAATACACCAATAACTATTTATATTGTATCAAATATGATAAGAATATTTTTTCGATAATTTGAATTTTGTTAATTAAAATTAAAATAAATTGTCAGACCTTTTATTTATTACTATTTGCCAGTGTCTTAGAAGTTTTTCCAATATTTGTGGTCATTATTGTCTAAATTAATATTTCCAAATACCAACCTTCATACTTCATTTGAACTTTTAATCATTATAAAAACATGTTTGTCTCTTCATTATTTATCCATCTTATTCATAATTAGTACTCTCAAACTATCATTTCAATATCCCTTTCAACATTCACTTTCATAATAACTACTACTCCTCTATCAATACATCCTTATTATAGAATTGAAATAACTTTCATTACCAATTTATTAACTCATCCTCATCATAAACTATGAATTGGCTATTAAACAATAGCAACAACCTTCCTATTTTGGGAAAAAATGTTTAATTCATATGATTTGTTTCAAAAATAAATGACCTACTTTGAATGTTACACTCTTCCACCTTGAATTTTACATTTGAAACCCACTACCACCTTTTTTCTCACCATAAACACCACTCATCACTATGTTATGGAGAATTGATACAGAGTCCTTCTCTTACAAATGCTAAGTCATTTCTCAATGAGACGGGTTCCTCACCACATGGGAACAAAATCAGGGTTCAAACACGTATGTTTTTATAAGAGTTGTCATGGAATACATATCCATTCTATGTTGGTTTAAGAATAAATAGGTGGCATATGTGTTTAAAACTCAACAACATGGTTTTGATATGAGTTTTGTGAGCCTTCAAAACATTGTATGAGAAATCGAAGAGTTTATATAAGGTTTTCCTTAGAACTCTTCTAAAATAAAATTCAGTGACATTTATAGACACATGGGACTTTTAAAAAAAAAAATCCATTCTCTATATAATATAATTTGTGCAACAAATTTTTTAAATGGATTTTCCATAGCTCAACATTGATATATGAGAAAATTGATTAGCAGTTATCTAGCTATTCTATGTTTTATGTTTTTTGTTGAAATCAAGCAAAACAATGTTTGGTCAGATTGTGATTTTGAATTGTTTAAAATGTGTTTTTGAATGCATAAATGGATTCAACACCTTGAAAAAACTCTAGGGAACTCATTGTGTATAATTCGCAACTTAAACTTGGGACTTCAAAAAATCCTTGACAACCTTCAGCTAACTTTGACTAGAAAATATGCCCAAAAAAACTCCAAAAGTAGAACAATTAGATTGTGAAAATCAATCATACAAGGATATTGGTACATATTTTATATATATATATATATATGAAAGTGCACACAATATAATTATGGAAATTAAAATCATACATGAACCCTATGAATTTGAAATCATTCATTTACACCTAGAGTGCCAACCAATTCTTCAAAATACAAGGTGGCTTGAATTTTTCTTAAATTTCAAGGGCACAATGTGGAGCTGGCAAGAACATTTTTCCCAATATTTTGATGGTGAGAATGCACAAGTTCGTGATCTAATTATTCATCTTTTTGAGCATACATAGTCTCAAATCATTGGTTTACCTCAACTATGAGAAATATGGTTCAAGAATAAACCCATAGAGAAGAAGGTTTGGACTCCTTTTCTAAATATATATAAACAAAAATCCAAATGGGCCATAAGAGCCTCAAGAGATTTGTTGAAAAACCCATGGAAATACTTTGTATTTCTCATTGAGAAGTACATAACTTGTGAGGGGAGATATCATGTGATGTTTCTATACCACTTATGCTTGTTATTGCATCTCAAAATGAAACACTTGTCAATATGCCTTATTATTTGTTGAGGAACCTAACAAAAATGGCTTGTGTCATTCAAATAAAACCATCATTGGCTTATCAAAATGATTGCCCAATATGAGTTGCAAAAGAATGATATGACTTGGGAACAATTTCTTATTGACAATGGATTTATGGAAAAGATAAATGAAGATACCATAAACAAATATGAAAAAGAGCCACAAGAAAACCATGTACATCAAAGATAATTAAAAAGGACATTTTTTAGGGAACCAAGAGAGATGGAAGAAGAAAACACTACAAAATATCCAATTACATATCAAAGGGTCACTAGAGCTATCACCAAGGAGCTCAACAGGCAAGGTAAACAAGTCCAATATAAATAAGAACAAGCATTCACAAAGGTTACTAAGAGGACAAGAACGAAATTTTCTACCCATAAAGCATCAACATTGGAAATTGATAAGGATTAGTGGATTTTATATGACTATATTGAATTTTTAGAGGCAAAGGAAGGAGAACCATCCACATTTGTAGCAAAGGAAAATGAACCATCACCATTTGAATAAAGGGACTTTTCCACCTTTACCAAAATACAGAAAGACACTCCCCAAGATTCAAAATCAAAATCTCCTGTCGTTTTAAAAAATAGATATGAATAAGAAGAAAAGAAAAATTAGAAGGTTGAAAAACGGAGTTGAGGAGATGAAATTGTTGGAAAGGTATATTAAAACTTAGAATGATATGTTCACCGGGTAGAGTATGAACATCATTGAAGAAAATTAATTATTTAACGCAGAGAATGAGAGGCTACAAAATGAAAACACACTCATATTAAAAGCAGCCTACCAATTTTACAAACAAAGACAAGAACTAAAGGCTAAAAATCAAAATTTGATTGTGAAAATACTTAGGTAAAGGCCAAGGAAACCAATACAAATGGGGTTTACCTCTAATGTAGATTCCCTCTTAAGAGCAACAAAGACTTTAAAAATATGAGAGAGATACAATTTTCACTGCATAACGACATGCAATACCTTCTCCATGGGGGGAATGTTGGTCCTCAATCTTGTCACCAAAAAGACACCTAAATAAATGTCGTTTTGACCATATTTACCCTATTTTCTTTCACCTTTGCTTCATTTTTCTTACATTTTGTCCAATATGTTGAAATAAAACCAAAAAAAAAAATATTTTAATTATTTTATTTTAATTTTTATATCTGGCAATTTTTAAGTGTTGAAAAGTCATTTGTACGATGGGAACATGGGTTTTGTTCCCATCATTATCCAAATTGGCAACTTCATCTTGGATCTACAAAAATCTACACACATATTCTTGGTCAATGTGTAGTCATTGTTATCACATAGAGGAAAATCACATTGTTATAGTAAGAAGATATGCCCTTGTTTCAACAGTCTGTGATTTGGTGTGATTTTGGTCGCTATAGGGATTGAATCCGATGGAGATGAATGACAAATCAATGATTTAGTTATATCATGAGGATTATTAGCATTTAAATTTCATGTTAACTCTATATAAATACTTATACAAGTAAAGGCATGGGGATTAAGTTCCTTCACACAGTCAAACTTTTAATTAAGTGGTGTATATGTTTGTTTCATTGTATATACAACTTACTGTGTGTGAGTCAAAGCTTAGAGGGTTCCCTATATATTGGCATGTGCACATTTTCCTTCTTGTGTACATATTCTAGCTTCTTGTGCATTGTGTTGTTGGTAAATATCTCTTTATTTTCTCTTTAATTCCTTGTTCCATACATGTATACATAAATTAACTTATGTTTATGTGCAGCAAACTATTTCCTTTGATCTAGTGTGTAATTTGCTTTTAAAATAAGTTTAAAACTTGTTTTTGGGGAAATGATTGGACAATTTGTAGAGTATTGTTGCAAGCTTCTTGCACATATGGGAATAGAATAGAAACACTACAACTTGATTTTCCAACCATTGAGGATGCATGATTTATTAGTTAGATTGGATTTATTCTAATACTTTATTTTGACTTTATCTAGAATAGTCTTTCAATTCAATGCAAGAGTGAATATAATTTCTTTCCCAATTAATAATCTCCACAATTAATAAATTAATAAATTAAACTTATTTATGAACTAAAATATTTTTAGGTTCTAGGTAAAATAATAATTAATTTAATTAATTAAATAATAATAAATTAAAATAAATAAGAAATCATACATATAAGTGTCGTCTTCTTTATAAAAATTAGGGTTCTAAGTTATTTATACCCAGGTCGAAAGACTCTTCTCTCAATAAGCTTTCATTCATATTCATATTCTATCTGATTTAGTCGTGATGATGGACCCCCTTTAGGGTTTGAAACGTCGACAGAATGAACACAAAACTGTGGATAATTCGGATCATGCCACTGCAGAGAGTATTGTTGTGTGAACCTTTTTAGGCATGATATCCCACAACCTAAATTCCTATCTATGTAAGATTTGGTAGCCTAGATTGAAAAAGATTAGTTCCAATTTGTCTTGAAAGTTACATTGGTAGCCTAAAACCTTGTTTTGCTTTGAAATAGTTCAAGTGGGGTTAGTCTTGATATTAATAACTTATATTGTTTCCACTGCAATTATTTAATGTATTTGTATATTTTTTAATCATAGATGTTATGTTTGAAAACCATTCTTAGTCAAATCTTGAATTGCATTCTTAGATGTTAAGCTTGAATTTCATTTTTACAGGTTAATCTTGATTTTCATCCTTAATTAAAGTTTGAACATCATTTTCATTCAAAGTTTGTTTAAATACTTAACTAGATTTTGTATGATTTTGATCTTAGATTGAATCTCATTTTTATTTAAGCCTTAAATTAATATTATTTACTAGTCTTTTAAAATCAAATTAGCTCATAGGGGAAGGCTAGAGCGAGAGGGATCATTTTTTATCCCAATGGGAAAATGGTATCTTAGTTTGCCTGGGATCTTAGGAGAGCAACCAATAATCATGTCGAATTTTTGGCATTATGGAAAGGTATCGATATTGCTATAGATCTAAAAGTATCAAAACTAAATATATTTTGGGACTCGATGTTGGTCATTCATCAATTTTCTAAGGCAAAGTCTTCAAAGGTTAACAAAATGGCTCCAACTAGCCAGAGAATCCTTCTCCTGCTTGAAAAGCTCAAAGGGGCAATATTTTTCCATATCCTCTGCCATCTAAACTTAGAGGTTGATTCATTAGAAAAAAAAGGCTCCACACTGGCACAAGGAGATTTTATTTTGAACCAAAGGAGGGGTTTCACTCCAATACCATAATATGCATAGCCCGCACAAAAAATAAATATGGCACGGTGGCCAAAGGGAGTTAAAGCCCTATTACAAGGTGGGTCAATGGGATTCTCTTTCCTGAACCTCCACATTCCATCTCCAACGTTGTAATTGTGTTAATCACAATAGGTGTTTATCTAGAGGCTACAAGTGGTTGATTCATAATACATTTCATTAATACACCTGTCACTTCTGCATAATGATGTTGAAAAATGTAGCAAAAAAGTCTCAATTTGATTTTTCCTTGGTCAAATTGAGAAAATTTGAATTTCCACATCAGCAAACAACTTGGACGTAGTTAACTTGTGTGACATGGCTCTTATCACCCAATTAGCTCAATAAATTCAAGTTAGATAAGTTGGATTTTAGTTATGCATGTTTGATTGCTAATTTGGAGCAATCAAGGTCAGTTATTTCAAGTTGTTTTCAGTTAAACTGGTTCTAATTGTTGGAGGAACTAGTGGAAGGTCAGTTATGTAGTGAGACTTTAGTTTAACTCAGTGATCATCCAATCAACTAATCAATCAGCCCATAATATTTAGTTCATGTAGAGAATTCGAGCTCCCTAGCTATGGTGGAGATTCTAATACAAGGAAAATACCTTCTATCGGAGGTTTTTGCATAAGCCCCTATAAAAATAGCCCAAACATCCATTTGTAGCGGAGGTCACCAGTGGATTTGGGCAGGTAGATGTTTTAGCATATGTTTTTTAAACGGTACATCTAAAATATACAAACACGCTAGTGCTTTACTATCCATACAAGCACAGGTTTTGCAAATAACATGGTGCACCGTAAAAAAATTATTTTTATAAAATAGAAAAACACAGTGCGCTACATAACATAACACATTGGTGCTTGAATAATAGATAGCATTAGATCCCTTCACATAGTAAAACATCTGGGTGCATACAAATAAGGAGCACCGTTATAATTTAAAATTTCAAAGAAATGCAATGTTATTTTCCAATGAATCCCCAGTGCAGTATGATTAAAAATTCCCTGGGCCATCTTTTAAAGAGCATTGCTAGGTGGTTTTGAATTTTTTTTTAAATGGTGGTGCTATAGTAAAAATATAGCACCAGTGTGGTACCAGTAATGAAATGCCCCACTGTGTCTTAAGAAAATCACCATGATATTTTTTAATTAAAAAAAAAAAAAAAAAAAAATTCGTTCTTTTGGATATATCCCGCACTGGTGCATTTGAAAAATGCGTCAGAGGAGGGTTAAATAAAAAAAGCCCTCCCTGACATAATTTTCATTTTTACAATCTATAGTGCAGGAGAGCTATGAAGCATCAGTTCCACTCTTGCCACATGCAAGCACTCTAACATTGGTGCTTCTCTTGCTCACCATCCTTTCACACCATGCTAATTGTTTGAGTTTTCATTCTTTCAAACCATCCTAAAGAAAAAACTTCTCCGTTACGTGTCCACATTGCCTCCCCGGCGACAAAATGTTCAGGTAATTTTCTTTGTAATTTAATTTTTTAGTGAATCAGAATTGTAAAATAAGCTAAATTTTCCACTTTTTTTCAAAAAAAAAAAAAAAATCATCACGCGGTATGTTTAATACGTTTATCCTACATCGATAGTAGTGCACCATGTAAATTTATAGGGTGCACCACATATCGGTGTGTGAACATAACACACTATTGAAATTTCTAAGTTTGACACGTTAGAAATCCCTCTTGCATTATCTGGTTTATTTCTCCTACTTGTTTATTCCATTAACAAGCTATTTATAAATATAAATACTGAAATAAATACAAATGCTACCTTAAGTCATATGCAGATCAACAACTAAAATAATTGAGACAAACACATAAGGGACACCGTTATTTTTGGACAATCATCCCCAGAAAAACCCAATGCGGACAAGCCGTTGCAACAGATATGAGGGTTTTATTGTTAAGCAGCTTCTGAGTACAACTAAGGTGCCAGAAATGGCTCACCCAACAGATATTGTTACACGGTAGTAATACCTCTTCTCAGAGACAGATATTCAGCCTCACATCTCTAATTTGCCTCATGAAAATCCCTACAACGCTTCCTCTTGGCCCTGTGTCATCCCTGCTAGATTCAGCTCATCTTCTGAAGCCTCTGCGTCAGCCTCCTCGCTCTCCAAGTTAGCTCCCTAGCCCTTTGTGTCACTTATGCAAGCCCCTCAACCTCTGCACAGTCCCAATTTTATATTAATACCCATTAATATTTTAATTTTCCTAAGTTTAGACTTAGGAACCCCATTAAAAATATTAATTATTTTAATATATTTCCAACCAGGTGGAATTTCCCCAAACCATTGTTGGTTCTTGGAGATCTTATGTGCCTTAGCCTCTCCACCAATTTTCATGGCTAGAGAACATATGATGCTACCACAAATCAACACTCCCTCTTAGTGAGGAATGTGCTCTAGTAATGCTTCATCATGGAAACATCACACTCATCCTCCCGCACCCATACCTGTGCTCATGCCTTACCTGCCGCCCAACATCCACAACACTGATTCTTCCTATACTGCTACCCATGATACTAACACTGCTATTGCTACATTTGTGCTAAAGCTCCCTCTCAACATGTTGTCCATGCTACCCATAGCACTGCCACTGCTAACTATTGCATTACAACTCAGTTACCAAGAATTAAGTAACCGATCTACCCAAATTTTGACATCCTTGTCAGTCTAGAAGCCTCCTGATTCTGAAGCTACATATGTTGCTATCATGTGTTCCTTCTGCTACCTTTGTATTGTTGCAAACACTTATGTGCCTCTCGCACTACTGCAACCACCTCTACGTTGCTACAAACCTCTGCACTCTAGCATTGCCTTGTCGCCCCATCACATCTTGCTTCTACTCGACATCTATCATCCTACTACTGTCGATAAGGGCTCTCGTATCTGGATATGATCCAAGATTTCAAGAACCTCAAGGATCCTGCCCCTAATATGTAGTCCTCCTAACTACAACTCGATGTATCCCAACCTCTTCTCTAGAGGTGCATGAGCACTCATGGCATATTCATCATCAGTCTCAACTTCTTTCTCCACCTTAGCTAGAGTTGCTTTGGATTCGGAAGCCTCTCCCTTGTTTTTCTTCCTAGGACACTGGGATGAATAGTGTCCCAACTCCCCACAATGGAAGCACTTCACCTTGGATATATCCTTCTTCTTCCTCTTCCCCTATTGTCCCACAGATGCTAGAACCACATCCTCCTCCTCCTCTTTCTTGATTCAACCTCCCTTGTCACTACTCCCCGCCTTGGTAAACCATATGATCCCTTTCTGGTGAAGAGATTCCCACATCTCTTCCCATCCTGGAAGAGTAGCTCTGCCCAAAATTCCTTGGACAAATGTCTCCCACTCCTCAGAGACTGCATTTAGGGCGATCCTCACCATGAACTCTTGATCTAGCATGGCCCCTATGGAAGTAAGTTGGTCATGAATCTCCTGTAATATGAGTAGGTATAAATCTATCTTCTCCCTCTTTTGCATCTGATATGACTGCAACTGATTTTCCAATAGCATCTTCCACTGCATGGAAGTGCCCTGATACAATGTCATCAAAGTATCCCACATCTCCTTTGTTGTGTTCTTATCAGCAATATGTGGTATGACATGATCCTTGATCCCATAAAGGATTATGCACTTTTCCGTCACCATTGAATCCTCATACTTCTCATTATCAGTTAGGTCAACTGGGATAGCCACAGTTCTCAAGGAAAAGTCCTTGATGTGATGTTGATCCAGGACTGCAAGGATCCTGGCCTTCCATATGACAAAGTTGGAAGCCCCATCCAACCTGTCTTGATCCCTCAGTTTGTTCACTACCATTTCAGCTCCTCTTCTGGACTCCATCTGAGTTTTGAATTCCCTCCTAGAAATATCTCTCTAAGTCCTAATTTCCTTGCTAGAAATCCTCCCACCAAATGTTGAACCACTCCTCTCCAATCATCCTTGTAATAGTAACTGGGATTTGGATTTCTTGGCTAGAAATCCATCAAGGCAGCGACTCCCTCTACATTGGTTCTATTCCCTTAGGTATTTTTCTGCACATATAGAAACAACACCCCACCAGCTTCTCAATCACAACCTACCCACAACTCCCCAAGCCCCGGCAACTGAAGAAACTGAGCCTTTCAAGCTTTGCACAATCCCAGCAATGGCAGAATATTCTCCTCTTGACCACATCATCAATCCTTCCTAGCTGAGAAAGACGAATAGGCATTGCGTAGGTCCGATATGCCCCTCTCTGCCTCTGTGCTGACCCTCTTCCTGGCTCAAAACGATGACGCAAGCCTTCTGCATCACTTCTTCTCTGTTTCTTTTGCTCTGGAACAACATTGTCTCTGGAGACAACAACTACTATTGCAAATTCTCTGGATTACTACTGGTGCCTTCAATTCTCTTGTGATTTGTAATGCTCTGATACCATGTTGAAATTTCTAAGTCTGACATGTTAGAAATCCCTACTGCATTATCTAGTTTATTTCTCCTACTTGTTTATTCCATTAACAAGTTATTTATAAACATGAATATTGAAATAAACACAAATGCAACCTTAACTCATATACAGATTAGCAACTGAAATAACTGAAACAAACACACAAGGGACATCGTTATTTTTGGACAATCGTCCCCAGGAAAACCCAGTGCAAGAAAACTGGTGTAGAAAATATGAGGGTTTTATTATTAAGCATCTTTTGAGTAAAACTAGGGTGCCAGAAATGGCTCACCCAACAGAGATTGTTACATGGCAGTAGTACCTCTTCTCGGAGACAGATATTCAGCCTCTCAACTCTAGTCTGCCCCATGAAAATCCTTTTGGCGCTTCCTCTTGGCCCTGCATCAACCTTGCTAGCTTCAGCTCAGCTTCTAAAGCCTCTGCATTAGCCTCCTAGCTCTTTGTGTCATCTCTTTGACCCTCTGCGTCAGCCTCTTCAGTCAGTGCACTGACCCTCTGCCACTATCCCTACCTCTCTATTATGTACTCACTACCCCTCGCTGCAACTGACCACTAGCTCAAATTTTCTCAGCAAGCCCCATTCCAGAAAATCGAACTGACTGATCAATCTTGGTGCATCTCCAACTAACCCTCAAGCCTCCTCTTATACCTTTCCTGTTGAGTCTTCAACGGCCGAGATTAAGTCCCTAATCAATGGCTAAGTTTATATTTGGCTTGATCCATGTCATTTAGAACATTCTCACCCATTTTTATATTAATACCCATTAATATTTTAGTTTTCCTAAGTTTAGATGTAGGAACCCCATTAAAAATATTTATTATTTTAACATCTCTCCAACCAGGTGGAATTTCCCCAAACAATTCCTAGGTCTTGGATATCTTATGTGCCTTAGCCTCTCCACCAATTTTCATTTCTAGAGCACATCCGATGCTACCACAAATCAACACACACTAGTGTTGTTGCAGTGTGTTTTGTAAATTAAAACACATGGGCTTGATGTGACAAAATGTACGTCATTGCCTCGTGCCCAGTCCACGTATATTTACTAAATGCACTGCAAACTTAATATTTAAAAATATATCCATATCTCAGTTTGTTCGATAACTTGAACGTTCCTTACTGGTGCAAAAAGGTTATATGTGCACACAAGTGCACAAGTTTTTCGTACCATTGTCAAAAGTTAAAATTGTGAACCAAAAGCGATGTGTTATACCTATGTGTGCACTAGTATCGGTTTGGTTGTATTTGAAAGTGTACCATTGCTGATGCATATAAAAAAATTTGAGCGCACCAATGGGTTTTTTTATTATTTTTAATTAAAAGTTATGTTTCTATATTTATAAATACATGTTTTATTTAATTAAAAAAAATTATTGTATGTATGAGTTTGATGTATTTTATATATCTTTCATGTAGCAAAGACACCAGTAGAGGGAGCACCAACAGGAGTAGGAGCAATAGGCAGACCCATACAATATGGTCTGAAGATGGAAGGCCAGAGAGAGGGAGAGGGATTTATATCCTCGCCCTATTACTATAGAAACTTGAGCACTCTTAAGGAATGTAGGCCTCCTCACGTACTTTGAGGAGGTTACATCCCTAATGGCACACTCTATCTTTTTGGTGCATCTGATCTGCCGATGGAATGTCCAAGAGCAAGATTTTTGTGTCGGTCCTGTGGCGTGGTATAGACACACTGAGCAGGAAATACACTTTATCACTAGCCTATCCAAGAGAGGGGAGGATTTTATATTAGGTCCCTCTAATACTAGTGTATCCTCCTTATTTTTATTGTTAGTTAAACATCCTATTGTTATTTTTTTCCCCATAGAAGCTCGTTATTGTTATTGTTGTGCCTTTACATTATTATCGTTATGTAGGCTCTGATTATATTGTGATCCCTTAGACTCCTATATATACCAAGGAGGTATTATCATTTGTATCATCCAAGAATTGTTCATTTATGTAATGTAAAGGAGGTTTCCCCATCAAAGAAGATAATTTTTAAGTCTTTGATATATATTTTCCTCTATTTTTTTGAGTTGGTTGCATAACATTTGGTATTAGAGCTTTGAATTCTAGGGTTTTGCTTCTTCAAACTAACCATCTTGGAATTTTCACTATAGCTTTTTTTCTACAAGAATGTAGAATATGAAACTGCTTTCTGTGGATCCAAAATATCGATGAACTTCGTGTGTGAATTTCAAATCTTGGTTCGTTATATTTTCTGAGATATGATCTGAGGAAGTTAGTGTTTTTGCAGGCTCCAGAATTCAGTGTCAAACAAGTGACCTAGGGAAATTCATCATAACTTTCTCTACAAGTATCGGATTTAAATTTCGTAAAAATTTGTTGAAAGAGCATGGACTTTAGTTTTTGATATATCATTTTCAAGGTCGATGTTTGAAACGTTGACATGTGGTATTCCCTACAAGTTCACTCTATTGAATCAATCCATAATCAGATCATCGTGGGAGATTGGGCATAACATTATATTGAAGAATCCAATCTAGGTCTGACTTGTGATATTGGAAAGAAGGCTCATAGGGCCACCATAGGATGACATTTCAGACTTTGGAGAGCCAAAATTACAGAGATACAATAGTTTCAATATCGAGCTCCTAAAAAGCAAGAAAAATGTGTGTATTTTTTTTAATTTTGCACCACTTTTGTTTGAACAATAAGTTGGAATTGATTCAAGGAGCATGGTGAAGCATAGATATCATGTTTGATTCCAAAGTGCCTCGAAGAAAAAAAAATGGACACACCTATTAGGAAACCAGAAATCTCTACTATGACACATGAAGAAGAGGAAGAAATTCAACATTATATATCAAAATTACGAGACCAAGTGCAACAAATTTCACTCTCACAAAGAATAACCAAAAATGAATTGGAATCGATTATTAATGTTAAGATGGATGGCTTAGAAGTAAAAATAAAAAGGTACATGGAAGGTTTAAAGGATGGTTTAAAAGCAGACATGGAAGCAATGATGAATTTCAAGATGGAAGGATTGACAAAGTTGTTGTAAGAAAGGCTTCCCAATGATGACAAGATAATCCATGAAAATCATGATGATGACAAAAGGAATATGAATTATTATTTTAGAGACTCCAATGTTGGGTTTAAGACCCACCACATTCCAAAGATCGATATGAAGAAGTTTGATGGCAAGGATATAGTAACATGGATACTACAAATGGAGCAATATTTTGATCTCCATGATGTGCAACACACATGAAAGGTATGCATTAAATCTTTATATTAAAATCCAATTAGTTTGTATGGTATCGATGGATTTGTTCTCGTAAACCACTTTTCACTTGGCCAATTCTTACAGAGGAAATGATATCACATTATGAGGATACAAGAGCAACACCTTCTTTAGCCAATTGATAAATATCAAGCAAAACTAGGGTTCAATAGTGGAGCACATTGAGGACTTCCAAAACTTGAATATCAGTGTAATTGATATTCTAGAGGAGCATAAAATTGATGTCTTCATATGGACTTTAAAGTATAACATCCAACATGAGATTCACCTTGGGGACCTGATTCATTGGAGAAGGCATTCAGGGTGGCAAGAAAAGTTGAAAGCAAAATTATGGCAACAAGGAAGTCTACCACTTACAACTATAAATATGGAAGTGTTGTTTCTCCTAGCCTTCCACAACCTATAAGGTTGAAACCACAACAATTGGAGGCAAAAATATCAAAAGGGTTTTGTTACAGTTGTGATAGTAAATATTATAAAGGTCATAAGTGTGTCTAGAAGAAATTATTTTACATAGATTGTGAAATGTAAGAATAAAAGGAATAAGAAACATCAAAAGAGTAGGATATACACCAAGAACCAACCTCAGAGAAAGAAGAAATGAATCTGACCATATCTTGTAATACATTTGCGGGAATTACCACTCCTCAAACTCTCAAGATAGAAGGATATATCAAGTAGAAAAATGTAATAGTGTTGATTGATTCAAGTAGTACCCATAATTTTATTCACTATAAGATAGAAAAGGAATTGAATTTCTTTCTATATCCAACACTAGAGTGTCAAGTGATGGTTGCAAATGGAAAAACTATAAATTTCTCTAGAAATTTTCATAATATCAAGCTAACAATGGGGGAATATATATTGAATAGTTCAATGCTTTCCATTCCAATGGGTGGTGTTGATGTTGTACTAGGTGTCCAATGGTTACAATCTTTGGGGACGATAGCTTTTAATTTTGAAGAACTTTTCATGAATTTTTTTTGGGAAGGAAAGGAATTTGAATCAAGGGGTATTGCAAGGAAATAAGGAAATAAATCAGCTCTAATGGAATGACAAATCTTCTAACATAATTACACAATTATGCTTACTAGAGGTTCAAACATCGAAATCATCTATTTCTCCATATCTCCAAAAGGTTTTGGACAATCGTTCCATCGTATTTGAGACTCCCAAAGGCCTCCCACCTATTCGTGATCATGATCATGTTATTCATTTGATTCTAGGAAGTGTTCCTCCAAACATCAGGCCTTATATATATCCTTATGCTGAGTGAAATTGAACATATGATTGCAGAAATGCCAGAGGCCGGTATAATTCAACCTAGTCAAAGTTCTTTCTCTACTCCAGTAATATTGATGCATAAGAAGGATGGATCATGGCATATGTGTCCCGATTATAGGAAGATCAACAAGCTCACTATTAAACAAATTTCCCATTCATGTCATTGATGAATTTTGGGATGAATTACATTGAGAAATTTACTTCACTAAGTTGGATCTTCGTTCATGATATCATCAAATTAGAATGAAGAGTGAAGGAATTCCAAAAACAACATTCAGAACTCATGAGCATCATTATGAATTTTTGGTCATGCCTTTTGGCCTTACTAATGCACCTTCCACATTTCAAGGTTTTATGAATTCCATTTTCAAACCCACCCTTAGAAAAATTGTGTTAGTAGTTTTTGATGATATACTATTCTACAAGAAGTCTTGGAAGAATCATGTTCAACATGTTGATAGGGTGCTCAAACTATTGGAGGAGAAACAATTATATGCAAAAACCTCCAAATGTTTCTATGGAGTACAGGAAGTGGAATATTTGGTTCATATTATATCTCATGAGGGTTTTAAGGTAGGCCCTAACAAAATTAAATCCATTAAGGAATGCAAAATCCCCACAACCATAAAGCTTATTTGATGATTTATCAGGTTGACAAGGTATTATAGAAAGTTTGTTAAGAATTATGGGAGAATAACAACACCTCTAGCAACATTACTGAAGAAAGATGCATTTTCTTGGACTCCAGAAGCAACAAAAGCCTTTGAACATCTTAAAGAGACAATGTTCCAAGTACTGGTCTTAGCTATGCCACAATTCACAAAAAAAAATATTGTGGAATGTGATACCTCAGGAAACGGAATTGGTGTTGTTTTAATGCAAGAAGGATGACCCATCACTTTTGAAATTTTTCCAATCAAAGGGAAGTATTTACAAAAACCTATTTATGAGAAGGAAATGTTGGCAATATTACATGCACTAAAGAAATGACGATCTTACTTAATGGGAAGACACTTCAAGGTAAAAATAGATCATGATAGTCTTAAATACTTTTTGAAACAAAGAATATGTTCAAAAGAGCAACAGAAATGGGTCACAAAGATGTTGGATTATGAATTTGAAATCATCTACAATAAATGGAAGCAAAACGTTGTTACAGATGCACTCTCAAGAAAGGATGAGGATGAGGAATCATTGCTTTATTTCATTTCTATTATCCAACATAACTGGATAACTGAAGCAAGGGATGAATGGAAGAATGACGAAGAGTTGTGGACACTCATTCAAAATTTTCATCAAGATCCATGTACATTTGATACATTTAGCTAGAAAAATGATTCATCATGGTACAAATATCACTTATATATTTCTAAGAATTCCCAACTCAAACAAAACATTCTTTTGGAATTGCACACCTACCCCTTAGGAGGGCCCTCGAGATTTTTAAAAACATACCACGGGGTCAAGAAGGAATTTTTCTGGGATGGCATTAAATTTGATATTCAAAAGTTTGTGGCAGAATGTTTCGTTTGCCAACAAAATATATTTGAGACACTTAAGACACCAGGATTGTTACAACCTTTAGTCATTCCAGGTTAGCGTTGGGAGGAGGTCTCAATGAATTTTATCACAGGTTTACCCAAGTCTGAAGGAAGGAGTGTCATCATAGTGTTAATTGATATACTTACCAAGTATGCACATTTTTTTCCATTATCCCATCCTTTTAAATCTAGTACAATTGCTATTACATTTACGGAAATAATTCAAAAGCAACATAGAAACCCAAATATTATTGTAAGTGATAGAGATCCCATTTTTACCGGAAATTTTCAGACGGAATTATTTTCTTTCCTTAGTACTCAATTAGCTCATAGCTCATCTTATCATACTCAATCTGACGGGCAGACTGAGATAGTGAACAAATGTTTAGAAGGATATCTTCGTTTCTTTGTATTTGATAAAAAAACACAATGGGTCAAGTGGTTACCTCTAGTTGAATGGTGGTATAACATTTCCTTCCATATTGCAGCAAAAATGACCCCATTTATGGCACTTTATGGATATCATCCACCATCCATCACATCATATTTAAGAGAAAATTCTATGGTTCAAGTAGTGGAAGATCACATCAAGCATCAAAAACAAGCTATCCAACTCTTAAAGAATAAACTCACTTTAGCACAGAATCAGATGAAACAACAAGCAGATCAGCATCACAGTGAAAGAAGTTTTGATGTAGATGACTGGGTATTTTAATGGCTACAACCATACAAACAAATGTCCCTAAAGCAAGCTAAGAAGGATAATAAGTTATCACCCAAGTATTATGGTCCTTACAAGATGTTGTGAAATATTGGGACTATGGCATACAAATTGGAGTTATTTGCATCTTCCCGAGTACATCCAATTTTCCATGTTTCATGCTTAAAGAATGTTATCTATTACAAGCTCTCAATTCAAACAATGTAGCTAGAACTTGACGAAGAAGGAAAATTCATATTTTAGCCTAAAGCAGTCATGGAAACAAGAAACTGACAGCTACGAAATCTATCAATTTCATAGTATCTCGTTAAGTGGAAAAACTTACCCATTGAAGATTCCACATGGGAGGATGAGAATTTTATACAGAAGCATCTGGAACTACACAAGAGTTAAGGAGAACACTTTTTTTAAGAAGAGGGGAATGTTAGGTCTCTATAATACTAGTGTATCCCCCTTATTGTTATTGTTAGTGTAGCCCCCTATTGTTATTGTTGTGTCCTTACCTTATTATTTTTATGTAGGGTCTGATTATATTGTGGCCCCTTAGACTCCTATATATACCAAGGAGCTCTTATCATTTGTATCATCCAATAATGGTTCATATATGTAATGTAAAGGAGGTTTCCCCCTGGAAGAGGATAATTTTTAAGCCATTGATATATCTTTTCTTATGTTTTTGTGAGTTGGTTGCATAACATTTCCCAATTTCCCTGATGTCCCCATGGGGTTGCAACTGGGATTCAGCGTGCATACATTCAGAGATATGTCGAGCCTCATGTGGTCCATCTATCAAATTTTCAGGTTCGTTGTGGACAGTTAAAGATTTATTCTTTTGTTGTAGAGGATTTTAGGTGCCTCTCATTATTAGTCACCATGATTTCACACTCTAGTAGTGATGATAAATGCATTAGTTGCCTTATTTTGTATTATGTTGATTCTTTGATTTAGGTGCCACGTTGCATTAAATGGTCTATCATTCTTTTGAGGCAGTTTTTCATGGCTTTAAATATATGTCGTGCATTGAGACATGACAGGGAGACATTCTCTTTTGCTTCCAAGATTTTTTGTTTATTTTTTGAGAGGTTTCCAGAGACAAGGCATACATTTGACCCTGTCCCTCCTAGGCCAATCACTGAGGTATGGATGCGCATGTGACAAAAGATGACGCCCATGAGGGGCATGTCGGAATATTTGGCAAGGATTTCTCGTGAGGCACTAGCGTTATTGTCCAATGAGGATGACCATGTGTTTATCACATTGGCATTTCCGTACGCAGGGATTGATTGGAGAGGGTGTCCCAACATATTCTTCACAGCAGTTGATCCTCTAGATGATAGAGGTAATATTAGTGTTTTCTTTAAATTAATCAGCTAGTTTCATTTTCTTGTTTTAGTGAATTAGAATAAAATTTATTCTAGCACGTTTTTAACTTGTTTTATTAAATTGTTTAATGAAATTGTCTAAATATTTCTTTGTACTGTATATTTTGAAGATATAGGCACATTCAATAGGGACATGCCTCCTCCCCCACCAGATGTCAAAAGATATGAGGAGATGGGTGAGGCCCAAGAGGATGAGGTACATCCTCAGGGGGGCATGGGCATCTAGGGTCGTGGGTCTGGTCTGCAAGTTCGGATGGACTACTACGACCAATTGTCTAGAGTTTTGATTGATGTGGGAGTCCGCCTTATGAGGCCTCCAGATATCACCACAGATACTAGTTTTATGGGTATGTACAAGTATTATCCACATGATATGATTTATCTTATGCATCATATCATCAAAGCTAGTAGGGTACAAACATCAAGGAGAGATGCAAGCAAACATCATGCAACGGAAAATACATCATATGTGGGTGATAATGATGATGATCAGGGTGATGATCATGATCATGATGATGAAGGCAACAATCATGACGCTTCTAGTAGTACCACCCCTTCAGATCATGGCCATCAGGGTGTCGGTTATCCATATGATAGTACACCTCCTCAGTTTCCTAATAACGAGATGCCAGAGCTAGAGAATGTGCATCATTTTTTTCCTGACATACCAGACTGACCACCTCCTCCTCCACCTCAGAGTTTGCCAGACTGCGTTCAGGGCATAGACGTAGTTGACAATCCATCTTCTTCTACTCATGTAGACCATCCACCTCAGCTAAGTTTGATAGATGTTGATCATACAGTAGTTAATCATCCATCGTCTTCTACAGCATACCATCATGGCACTAAGTCTTTTTTATGGGGTATTTGATTGACTTATTTGACTTGTATATATATATATATATATATATATATGGTGCATTTTTTTGTTCATGTTTATGTAAATCTTAATTTATATGTTGGTGTTGATGTGTATTGCTAGGTCATGTTAGATATGTTCATTTAATGTGCTTGCAAATAGATGTGTATGTGATATCAGTTATTTGACATAAGATTTATATTAATTTGAGGATGTGTGTGGTGATGATGTTAGATTAGGATTTTTGTATAATAAATACTATTTCATAAAAATAAACATCATGATGATAACCATCTAACAATCATAAACATCATCTAAGATACACATTAGAATTCACCACCATCATCTAACTATATACACCTCTAACACATATAAACATCATTATCTAACACACAAATCTAATAATCTAATAAGGCATCATCATCGTGATTATTTTTATGAAATAGTATTTATTATAAATTATGTATTGATTAACTTATATCAAACTTTTATGTATGAAATTACATGCAAATCCACTTACTTTAAAAAAATGCAAAGATATTTTTATAAATTACAAAGTTTAGTATGGTTGAAACTATGATTGTAAAATTAGGTTGATATAGATTTAGGCTGGAATAATATATATGTAGTTGACATTGAAATATTTTATTTATAGTTCACGTCCTCCACATTAAAATGTTAAAATACGCCTCCTCATCATATTTTCCTATATGTATACATTTAATTATTTTTATTATTAATATTTTGTAAAATATTACATATCAAATCCATATTAAACATTGAAAATTTTACAAATATTCCTCATACATTGAATTATAAAGCAACTGATAATGGAATAAGAATTCTCTCAATCTTTCTCACTCAAGTGAAAATATAAGAAAACTTTCAATTTAAATTACTTTACTTTTCTCTATATAAAGTAACTATAAATAATGTTATTTAATATGGACATTGAAATATTTTACTTATGGTTATCAATGAAATATTTTTTGGTATAAATATATTTTTGTTTTAAATATCACATGGAAATGGAACATAGAAAGAATTACAAATAATGTAATATCAATAATACTATTTCTTTCCATGTGAAAAAATTACATTTCGTCTTTGTAATAAAAGGTAAATTATAGTCCCCAATGGGGGTGATGAACGTTGGCTCTAGATGGTGGTGTGGTGGCATAAAAAGCCCGGTGGGCCTCCACGTGGCCCATGAGAGAATTTATGAAGCTTTACGGTACATCATACCCACTGTCAGATCGAATCTTGGCGTGGTAGTTTATATGAAGGCAGAGAGACCCCGGAAGGTTATTCAACAGTTTTAGGTGATGAGGAGGGAGCGTTTGGTGCATATTTTGTGTGGACTTAATGTTACCTGGTTGCAGTTCCAACTAGGGGAAGACGGGCATTGTCTTTACATTGCTTACAGCGGGGAGGAGTGAGACCACCAGCAGCCGGAATGGCCATGGGATCCAAGGGCTCTCTCCACACCTCAGCAGCATGAAACTCCAAGGCATTAGCCCTTTCTCTGGGTAAATTTTGATAGCTCATCGCACTTATGCTTTCTCTCAGTTTGGTCGTGGGGAAATCACGGTGGGGGGGACTATGCTAGCCATCTTGTCCATGGTGTCTTGTTGAACGTTGATCTTTGTGCAAGACCAGCTCCAATGGACTCTTGGGCTTTGTTGAAGCCATAAAAATTGTTGCTTCAACATGGGGGAAAACCACCCTGTCTGGACCTTGGTTGGAAGCTCTTTTTCTGTTTGGAGTAGTGGCTCTGACTAGGGATAATGCGACCAGTTTCCCAATCTATTTAATGCTTGTGCTAATGGGGTGATATGTGATGTTTTAAAGTAATGTCTAAGATAAAAGTAATATAATCTAAGCTAACAATCACATGCATTTATCCTAATTTAAGCACTATCTAATTATAATATACCCAAGATTAAATTGATGTATGTGATTTACAATAATATCTGAAAGCAATTGGTAATAAAGATCATTCAATTGCGATGAGAAGTGAATCCATTTTAACAATAATCGTTTGTATAAGAAGTTAGCCGAAACAATTGTGAAAGATATATTACATAAGGAATTATTCATATATTCAGCATAAAATATAGATCATCATACAGAAGTGCAATAATGTTAATCAAGATTCAAACTTTCATACATAAACAATTCAAAAAGAAATCATTTCTTAATACATAAGTAAAAAGGATTACGAGATAAAAGTACCATTTATAATATGTTCTACTCATGTGTTTCAGCAATATTGATCTATCTTCAGTCCATTCAACACCATCTAAGAGTACAAAAATGCAATTTCAGTAGAAGATGCTAAATCAGATAGAAAATAAATCATGTTCCATTAATTTCACCATAACTTCCTCAAAGGGACAAAAGTGCATGTTTTGAAGACTATTTCTGATAAAATTCTAGACCCCTCTCTAAATGCATGAGAGGGGTTTAAATACTTAAACTATAAAAATAAAAATAGATTATTACAAAAATAGTTAAGGAGGTTTAAACAACCTACCTCAAATTGTGCAAAAATAAAATCAAAATGGAAATAAACAAGGTGACTAACTATCCTGCATTTGGTCCTTCAGATCGCAAATACCCATCATGGGCTTGAGCTATGTTGGTTGGCCGCCTTCAGCTTTCAACTGTCTAGTGAATACAGCATCAGTCAGTGTTGGAGCCATTTTCTCCGTAGAAGTGGTTAGGCATCGCAAGTTCATCTATTGGCTGTAAGGTTTTACCAAATGTTGCCAATATGCCTCCTAGTTTAACCTGGTCATTTGCCTAATCACTTCTGTTTTTTCTTCCACTGCATGTTTTCATTGTTGCTCAAGCTGTTTCACATTAGGAAGGAAACCTGGAATGGACTCTACCTCAAGATTGGCACTATTTAAATTTTCGTTGATGTTTTCTATGACATTGTTTGTTGTTGTCGTTGCGTCCATTGTTGCCTTTTTTACTTCTTTAAGCTGAGAATACAAGCTCACAAATAGGATTTCTTTATGTGATTCTTCTAGCTTGGGCAGGTTGGCCTTTCTCCCATCTTTTGTCTCTTGCTAGGTGATAAAATCAGAGACCTTTTTAAATATCTCATCGTATTCAAGTCTCATTTCCACGACTTTGACTTGTCAATTTATCACTTGTTTCGCAATAAGATTTCCACAATGAAATCTTCTGGAAGAATAATTATTTCTGGTACATCAACTGGGAGTTAAGACCGAGTGTTTCGGTAACAAATTGATCAATTTTTGGATCATCTTTGCGTAGATCATTTATTTCCTGTATTTGTGCTTCCGTCTCGACTAAGCTGGTTTGATGTTCTATTTGCATCTGTTCAAAAACCTATTGTAGCTTATCCAACTGTATCTCTGCCTGTTGGTCAGATTTTTCTTATTGTAATTGTTGCTCAAGCGATGTTATTTTATCTTCCTTTTCTCTAAGCAACATTTTTACTTCTATTGCTTTGTCCATGGTTGATGTTGCATAAGCAGCTACAAACTATGAGAGTCTAGTAAGGTTGGCAGATGGATCAACGAGTGAGTCTTTCCATAGGACATCCATTGGTTCATTTTCAGGGGTAGTAGCAGCTATAGAGTCCAATTTCCTTTTCTTTCTTTGTCTTTTCACCACAGCCTTATGTTGTGGGCTATAAAACACATCTAGAGGGGAATTTCTTCAATTCTCAAAATTATTTTGGAAGTGGGGGTAACAGGGATGTGCTCTACCTCTTATGTATTTGCAGTCTCCTCCATTGTAATTTCCAGAGTTGTTTTCCGTTGTGGAGTTTGCAACTCTAGCGCCTGTTCCTCTGTGTTGAGACTTTTATTAAAATTGTCCCTCTCTTCCTCTAAATCAATTTCCAGGGGTTTTATTGGCTGTGCGAATGTAGTAGGGATTTCAGAATGCTTGCTGACTGAAGTTTCTTTGGTTATTTTCTGTGTAGACTAGGTTGTATCCTTTACTGACTCCATGCTTCTACTTTTCCCATTTTGTGATGACTGTTGTGATTCCCTGGTAGATTTCTCTTGAGATTCCGCTCCAGAATCAGTCTTAGAATTTTCATTGGAGTCACCTTCTATAGTCATATTGGGAGTAGGCTCCCTCATTGGTTTAATCAATAATTGGTCCAATGGGACCTTTGCTAACCTCCTTTCTTTGTAACTGTAAAAATTTTCCAGATCTTCATGGTCAAAAAGTAGTTGTGCCATATGCTTCACCTCTGTGAAGGTGTTTTTCTGCAAAAAGATGTCATCAAAGGCATCCTCCTCATTACTAAATACTTTTATTTTCACCAAAGTGGTGAAATTTTCGACAGTGCCGAACGGGTCATATTGCCTTCCCGGGGATTTAGGTAATCGCAGAGATAGCAAGTTCTCTTCTTCTTTGAATGCATGCTCTAGGTCGTGTAATGAAAATTCTCCACGTTGTACAGGGAATGTAGGCTGGATGGCCTTTTTTGATTCCTTTAATGTCTTGCTCATTCCTCCCTCACTAGCTGTTTAATAGGCTATCTCTCTAGCCATCAATTTATCTGAAACATAGTATGGGAGGACATGGGGGGAGGTGATGCTGCCAAAAACCCTAATATATGTAAATATTTCCTCCCCAAACCATCTGGCCACTGGGAGGATGTCTACTTTAACTTCTTGGGAAAACCTAGGGGCATCTCGATTATAAAGCCACCTGTGAATAGGGAGCATAACTCTATGACAAATCTTGAAAAAATGTGGTTGAAAATTGGATTCCCACATGTCCTTGTGGTATATGTGAATGCGAAGCGGTTTTCGAACAATCCATTTCCATCCCATGATAGGGAATTTTGAACTAAAACAAATTGCATCCATGACTAGGCACTCATAAAAAATGGAGGGTAAACCCTCGAAGCAACACTTCTTTTCCTTCTATACTCGATAATTGTTTTTGCTAAATTATCAAACAAAATTTGTGCCCAATTCATTACAGTTGCATTAAAAATTGCACTATTAACGGTGACCACTCTAGGGAGAACTTAGTACTATCGGGTCTGCCAAATAGTCTACATAACATGGTCACCGCAAAAATATGAGGGGGATAAACAGACGAAGTAGTGTACATACCGTTTTTTTCTTTCTTGATTTTTTCCTCATTATTCAACCAGGTCCGGGTGCAGTCTGCTGGGTCGTCGTTCTCTTTAGCAAACTTCTCCACGAACTGCCTGTTGTAGATGACTTATGGCTCTGGAAGGTGGCACATAAGCCATAGGTTGTCTTGGGTAAAAGATCACATAACCTCTTGGTTTCTTGTCTTGAATTCTTTATCTGAGATGTTGGCTTCATCAATAACCCATTTAACCATATCGGTATAAAGGATTATCTTCGATCGCGTGGTTATGCGATGCAAAAATGAGCATGCTATCTCTAACATGGAAGCATCTGAGGAATCAAGTCCATTAACTACAATTTTTATTTCCATAATCCTTGATTGCTCCTTCTCTAATATATTATACATAGCCTCATGTAGAGGCTCCTCCCTCTCTGATGCATGTAGTATCCATAAACAGAGGAGTCATTTCTGACTTCTCAGAGGTGACTACATTGCCTTTCTTCACCATTGTTCTCAATGCTTTGCTCTGTGGATTTTTCCTGGAAGTGAAGAACAACAACTATCGGATACACAAAGATGAACGTAAAACGAAATAATGCAGATAGCTTGTAAAGGTGATAAAAGGAGTTTTATTTGAACGCACGTAAGAAGATATCATATCACTCTAAATGGCTTTTCACACATAAATGCAGTTATCTCTTACTAAATGCCCACTAATGATTTGTTATCCCTTAGCTTCAATGCTCATAAATGTTTGCATCGTAAAATGGGAAGAAAGCTTCTAAGGTAACGAGCCTTTGAATTGCGATGATAGTGATTGTGTGATTTGCGAAGCAATATCGCAGATCGCAATATCGCTATATGCCTTTTGCCTTTTTTACCTCCCGCTATGTTTTTGCGAGATTCAAGATGTGAGCCACTCGTGAGCCATTTCAAGACGTAGCTACTTGCGAGGTTTATCTTTTGAATCATTGACCAGAGAATCCACAGTATGAACATTTTTATACCAACGTTTCAAATCCCAAATGGGATCCATCATCAAGGTTTGAGAATGATGATAAAAGAAGAGTAGATTAGACAGAATAATACTCATGAGGATAAATTTTAAGGAACAACATACTCTCGGCTAGAATCTTAATTTAATTTTATTTTATTTTTTTTTTATTTTATATTTTAATTTATTTTTATTTTTAATAAATTACTTTTATTTTATTAAAATTTTTGAAGAGTTAATATCTAGGTTTATAACCTATAGATTAAAAAGGAATTAGAACTAATACTAAAATTAGATAATAGATTGAACTAAAATATATTAATTTCCATATAAATTAATTTAATATATTAAACTAATTCATATTATTAATTATAAATAATAAATATTTATAATTAATTAATATATTAATTAATAGTTATATAGAAATTATTATATTATAGCAATAAAATGTTAATTATTAAGTTAAAAGAGCAATTTCTATAAAATAAAGGGATAATAAATTAATTCTTATAGAAATACTCGGGTAATATATCAATTTCTATATATAAATTAAATTAATATATTTGAACCAAATCATATTAACAATTATAAATAATTAATATAATAATTATTAAATATTAATTAATGGCTATAATGAGAAATTAATATATTAAAGTATTTTAATGTTAATAATTCTATTTATGATATAAATAAAAAGGTACTGACCAATAATAATATAATAGGAGAGGGATAACTTACCTGCTGAATGCTTACCTGGGGATGGGTTGATGCTTTTTTATTTCCCTGATCAAGGGAAGCCAGCTCCTGCTAATCTCCATACCATTGTCTCTGTTCAGATTACAAGGATGCTTAATAATTTCAAGTGCTTCTCTGATCTTTCGTCTCTGATGCTGCTCTTCCCTTGCAATAATTGATGTGTTTTATAGGCAGATGTGGTGCTTAGTATTTGAGGAGTGTTCTGCCAAGGCTGAGGTCCGAGATCTTCCATTTCTGATGTCAGCGCCATGTTCCTTGAGCCTTGTCTGGAGGGAGCAACCTGTTTCACCTATGTAGCTTTTTCCACAAGAACAGTCTATTTTATAAACTCCTTTAAGTTGATGCTTGTCAATATCATCTTTTACAGACTTCAAACTTTGCCTGATAGTACCAGGAGCTGAGAAATGAGTTATAATGCTTTTCTTTCTTAGGATTTTAGTGATTTTTTCTGTAACCCCATGGATATAAGATAGAAAAAACTTACCACATTGAGGTTGGTCTTGATCCTCAGGTTTGAGAGATAACAACTTTCTTTCAGCTTTTTCTATGGCTTTTTTAATCTCATGATCTTTGTAGCCTATATTCTTAAAAGTTAAAACTAAATGTCTCTTTTCTTCATTCAGATGCTCTGAGTCCGAAATTCGAAGGGCTCTAATGGCAAGAGTGTTTAGAACACCAAACTTTTGGGCTGGGTGATGGTGGGAATCCGCATGGAGGTAACTTTCTGTGTGGGTTGACTTCATGAAAACCTTATGGCCCAAAGAGCCATCCTCTTTTTTGATGATTAGAATGTCCAAAAATGGGATGTTCATGTTTTCTTCAAGCTCCATTGTGAATTTTATTTCTGGAGAGATAGAATTTAGGTGAATGAAAAACTTGTCAAGTTCTGCTTTACCATGTGTCCATTTTATATTGGTATCATCGACAAAATGCTTCCACCAAGCTGGCTTTAAAGGATATGATTCCAGGGCCTTCTTCTCAAAGTATTCCATGTATAGGTTGGCCACGATTGGCGAGAGGGGTGATCCCATTGCCACACCAGATGTCTGCTCATAAAATATTCCTTGGAAGGTGAACGCAGTTGACCTTAGGTAGACTTCAGCTAGCTTTGCATTCCCTGGATCAGTAACATCTTTTATAACCTGAATGGCTTCATCAAGAGGAATCTTCGTGAATAAGGAAACCACGTCAAAGCTTACAAGGATGTCATCACGTTCCATTCTTTCATTTTTAATAAGATTCACAAAGTCCTGGGAGTCTTTGATGAAGGAATCAATATTTCCGACAAGGGGTTTAAGAATTTTAGCAACGTATTTAGCAAGCTCATAGGTTGGGGAGCCAATAGTATTAACTATCGGTCTAAGGGGGACCCCTTCCTTATGGATCTTGGGTAATCCATAGATTCTAGGGATGGTTTCGCAATTAAATCCTTGTAATCTGAACAGAGACAATTTGATATTCTATTATCCTTTCTATTATCTTCTAACTAGTTAGCCATTTTTCCTTTTTCCATTTATTATTATAAAATATATTTATTTTAATTTTAATTTTAATTAATTGTATATTAATTAAGCATCCTTGTAATCTGAATAGAGACAATGGTATGGAGATTAGCAGGAGTTGGCTTCCCTTGATCAGGGAAATCAAAGAGCATCAACCCATCCCTAGGTAAGCATTCAGCAGGTAAGTTATCCCTCTCCTATTCT